>JBBPMY010000991.1:0-10186 GCA_038090615.1 Phylloporus gajari
AACGAACAACGCATGAGAGCACCTGTGATGGCGAGATCAATAACATCGTTCAAATTGTTTGCTGATCAGTAGATTGATAATGACCGCACTCTTCCAGTTTGTGTCTCCCATGTTCAAATGTGCATGATTCACCGTAAACGGCAAGTTCAATCCATTTCGTAGGTGACAACTCCTCAATTGTACTAAGCTACAGATGTGTACAAACTTTCAATTGTATATATCGTTGATGTAGTCAGCCATCGCCTCCGTCAAGAATGTACACTCCTCCTCCTCAATAAGATCTGTGTTATTGCGTGTGTCCCAGCATGACAGATTGCCAGCGTTCGACCCTCCTGAATGGTAACGTCAATGAGGTGCATCGGACACAAAGAATTAAGTGACCTGGCAAAGAATCATCACCAGATACAGACCGCTCATGATCATCAAACACCGGATCTGTCTCAATTCCCCAAGCTCCTTTGAGCCAAGTGCCAATATCTGAAGATCCCGTGTAGCCTGGAAGTTTCTTGAGATCGGCAAGGCGCGAGAGATGTACAGCATTGATGGCTGCACGAGGACGATATAGTCACTGGAGCTTGAGGCTGAGGAAAGAGTCTTTCACCAAATATTCTGTAATCACTTGTTCTGTATGTTTACTTTCATTGCTGATGGCAGTACGAAGACGGCATATCTTGACATTCAGCCGTGCAACTTCTTCTCGAGCACGGCATAGTTTAAAGTACTTCACCGTTGCCTCACGATACACTGGTTGAGACCAACGTTCCTGCCGAATGTCCAAGCGCGAATGGCGGAGGAGGTCAAACTCTCCAAGAATCATGTAGTCAGTGATGTCTTTCCACTGTATAGGTTGACGAGGGGGATCCAACATAGCGGCTTGAGTATTGTAGCATGCGATTGCTTTCCGGATGGCTTCTGAGCGCCGCTGGAGGGCCTTGCTGATTTGCTGACGCAATTTGTATCCTGTGCGAGTCAGTCGCCACGAGTCATGAAGTAATTGTATTACATACCTGTACCAGACAAGGATAACTTCGACAACTCAAAAAGCCGCATTACGACAAGGCGCTCAAGCTCGTCCAGGGCACAGCGGTATTTGGTCATTGTGACCTCTTTTTTATACCGCGTATATTGTTCATCGCCGACTTTCCAAGGGGACTCGAGACCGAGTTGTGTCTGCAACATTGCAACCATTACACCGGCCTGCTGAAAGGCTACGATAGTGCGATCCACCTGAGCGCCAGCCTGACGAAACACGTTGGATACAGCGACGGGGTCACCGAGATGGACACCAGTAAGTGCGCTATTAACAGCTGCACGCGCTTCATTCCACTCAGCCCTGACTTTCATTAATTGCAACAGAATCATGAGTATATTGAAACACATACCTTCGTTGCTCAAGTTCGTCGAGAGCTTCTGTGTACCGTATAGTGAGCTGGTCTCTGATTGGGGGCTGCTTCAGGGATTCCAGGTAGGTGCGTTCTTCAGCATGAAACTTGATAAAATCGTCGTCATCCAATTGCAGGGTCTCCTTGATCATTGCCAGCTCAGCTGACAGCTGACGAATAGTATCCATAGCGTCAACATAATGATTATGAATGAATCACGCTAAAAGAGAGGTTCCAACAACGGGTCTCAAATAAATATGATATGTACTCAATGCTTCATATTTGTCGTCATTCCAGAAGGAAAAGTGTTCTTCGATCGCTTGATGCCTGTGGAACCAACTTGCGTGCCGGGTGGCACGCGCCAAGTCATTTGAGGCCGAAAAGACGTGTTCACAGCCTTCCCCTTCTGTATGCCCCGTCCCCTGTATGTATAACGGATGCCAATCGAGCTGGCATTTCCGGTTGTGCGCATGTCCATGAAACGACCCAACCATAAGATGCAGGTTAAGTTCCCAGGCCCTTGGGCCCAGGCTACTGTTTGCCAATGTCTGAGACATCGCACAACCGATGTCGTATGCAATATTACCATTTTTTCCATACACATGCATGAGTCGATCAACCATCGCCAAACCGTACTTTGCCCTGAATACCATAATCAGAATAGGATAAATGATGAACAGAAGGAACGTACAGTTCCCCGCTCTTGATCATATCACAAACGAGAAGAACGAAGCAGTGACGACACACCACAATAAAAATGCCGGTCTCAAGGAACATAGAGACCATACGTTTGCGTTGCTCTGGTCCAGCATTGCACCATCGCTGAACACAATTGAACGTGTCGTCAGCCTCAGCCGCTTCCGTCTCCCAGTTGTCCATGTCACCCCCAGGCATGGCACGGGTCTACAGCCGATGTTACTAGAAAGTCTGGATAGTAACATAATACGTACCGTTTGAGATTTGACCTCATATTGAAAAAGATTAACATCCCGCTTGGAAAGCCAAAAGTCGGATCTTGCATGACAGGAATCTTCTAAAGGAAGAATACCGTAATGTGATTTGTCCCATCGCTTGAGGCTATTATTTCCGTCGATTGAGACAAGCCAGTCGAACCTCATCTCCGGTTTATCGTCTAGACGATAAAAGCAAGCTGGGCAAGAATTGAGAAGTCGCCAGTCTTCAGCATCATGTCTGAGGGCTTTTCGACAACGCTCGTCAACCTGATGCATTATCTCAAGGTATATATCAAACGCAATCAAAAATTGCTTCGTCAAATATGGCCGATAGGGTACCTGGTGACAGCATTAGTGTAAAGATGGTAGTTAAATTGTGAACATACATTATGGAGATGACACAGGGTCTTGCATTGAGCCTGAATGGAGAACCGTGGACACGTTCAATGGACCTGGCAGTAAGCAGAGAGTGTTCGGAGGGAAATCCCAACGGTGGGATGATGTGGAGAGCAGCCAATGTATCCGTGGTAGATGAGCGTCTCATTTGGATAAGTGTGGTCGTATGCGAAAAGAGTAGCCATTCGACGACCTTAGTAACGCCAGTTAGCAGCTAACTCGATGTTTTGGTAAAAGCCCTCCTACCAAAAAAGTCTACAAGCTCAATATTTTCAATTGATGTCAAGCATACTGTGGTTCAGTGAGATAGAACGCTGCTACGCACCATTGTGTTGACTTGTTGTGGTTGTTAGACGCACACGAAGGTTTGGGAACAAGAGTTAATTAGAACTCAACTGTGGAGTTCGAAATATCTATACTACTGGTATGATTATATAATCTACCTAATTAGGAGTATGAACTACGATGCACTATCTTGTTCAACACTCCCCCTTGCTAAGCTGCCAGTTTTAAGGTGCATAAGCATTAGAGTATAGTGAAAAGTATGGTTAGGAAGAATGAAATCTTAATAAATTTTAAGTCCCAACTCTGATCTGAATTGTTCGAACTTTATACGACCAAGATTCTTGGTGAACATGTCTGCAGGATTAGAAGATCCATCAATGAAGAATATTTCAATGGTACCATCTTTGACCCAGTCTCTTACTACATGCCATTTGATTTCAACATGTTTGTTTCGAGTTTCAGTGACTGGATTGGATGCCATGAATATAGATCCTTGATTATCACCACAGATAGGGATGTGTTTAAGGTTATACCCAAGTTCTCCAAGTAATTGTTTGATCCAAACAACTTGTCTGCTACAATCTGACAGGGCAATGTACTCAGCTTCGGTAGAGGAGAGGGAAACGCGCTCTTGTTGTCGCGATCTCCAGCTGAAAGTACAATTAGCCAGTTTAATAAACCAGCCTGTCTGAGAGCGTCGAGTATTGGGATCAGATGCCCAATCTGAATCTGTACAAGCCATAAGACCAGATCCCTTGCCATCATAAATGAGAGCATAGTTTTGAGTACCAAGTAGATAGCGGCAGATGTATAGTGCTTTATCTATATGCTCTTGGGTAGGATTGGTAGCATGTTTAGATAATGCTGTAACAGCATATGTGATGTCTGGGCGTGTGCCAATCATAAGATATAGCAGTGATCCAATGATAGTTTGGAATCGTGTTTGTAATTCAGGGTTTGCAGGTCCATCATGTTTCAGAGGATAATATCCTTGAGGTAAGGGAGTAGGGGTAGATTTTGCATTGATCAGACCAAATCTCTCTATGATCTTTTCAAGATATGTGCATTGATTGACTAATATCTGATGATCTTTGCGTTGGATACGCATGTGGAGAAATTCTTTAGCTATGCCAAGATCTCTGCATTCCCATTTCTTCATGAAATGTCCCTTAATCTCATCAACAATGGCCTTGGAGGGACCACAGAATATGGCATCGTCTACATAGACAATGGCTACAACCATGTGGGAGCCTTTCCTTTTATAAAGGAAGATGCCGGGATCAGATTTCAGACGTTCGAATCTAAGTTCTTTCATGGACTCATTAAGAGTATTCCACCAGGCTAATCCGGCTTGTTTAAGGCCATATAGGGCTTTCTTTAGACAAAGGACTTTGCCTTCTAGCCCAGGGATTTTAAAGCCTTCAGGGAATTCCATGTAGATCTCTTCATCTAGATCGCCATATAGGTAGGCAGATCTTACGTCTACGGCTTCCATGTGCCATGATTCCAATGCAGCGAGAGCCAACATCAGTCTGACTGTCTCATATCGCACAACTGGAGAGAAGATTTGATCAAAGTCTATGCCTTTGATCTGAGAAAAACCTTTTGCGACTAATCACGCCCGTTTACGTCCATCTGGTTTGACGTCAAATACCCATCGGTTTTTGATGACTTTGCAATCTTTGGGTCGATCGACTATGTCAAATACGTCTCATTTCTTTAGCATCTCAAGTTGCTTGCGACATGCAACTTTCCATTCCTCTTGAGCTGCAGCAGGTAGGTTTTGAATATCCTTAAATGTCCATTCGCGTATGGGTTTAGCACTTGGATCCATGGTATCGTGCGAAATCGCCTTGGAGAGCAGATATTGAAGGAAAGATACTCCCCCTTCACGGCTTAGCTTCTCAACCTCATCCTCAGAATTATCTTCTGTGGGGGGAAAAACGGACGTGGAGGGATCCTCTTGAGGAGGCTTTTGGGGAGGTGAGCCAGGAAATTGACCAGGCATATCTGTTTCCTCTACACGTTTCTTCCACTTCAATTCTCTCTCAATGTCTTTCACCTGCTGTACTGGATGGTCATCACCATACACATTGTCAGGTCTGTTAGGGACACGACGTTCTCTGCGAGGTCTTTGAGGGATTGCAGGGACAGCTGGGATAGGGGCACGAGGAGGAGCGCGCTGTTTATGCGGCACAGTGGGAGGAGGTGGATGCGGTCCTTTAGGCGATGGAGTGCGAGGAGGACTAGGAGAGGATGGACAAGGAGATGGTGGATGTGGTGGATTGGTTGGTTCAGCTGGAGGTGCTGATTCGATGGAATTTGGAAGAGGAACTTCCACTTCTTCAGGTGGGGCAGCGACCTGTGGCTGCGGACAACGCGCCTGAGGTTTATCGCATTTGGGGAACAATTGCTCATCGAATAGAGCATTTGCAGATGTAAAAACAATATTATTGGGAGATCGCATAAATAGGAAGTTGGAGGTATTTCCAGGTGCAACGCCTAGGTACACCATGAGTTCGGATTTAGGGGCCAGCTTGTTGGTGCGAACATCTTGTGGGATGTGAACGTACGCTCCGCAACCAAAGACGCGTAGGTGGCTTATATCTGGGGACTGCAGGTGCAGGAACTCATAGGGAGTACACCAATTATGACGCTTTAAGGGTGTACGATTGTACAGGTGTACTGCGTGATCCCAGCTAAACTCCCACCAAGATTGGGGCAAGCATGCTTCAAGTCTCATGGCTTCAGATTTGTCCATGAGAGTGCGCATAAATCTCTCAGCGCGCCTGTTTTGTTGTGGGGTATGGGGAGCACTTTGGAAAATGCGAATTCCGTTGTCGAGCAATAACTTATCAAAGGCTTGAGATTTGTACTCTCCCCCTGCATTGGACATCCATCCTTTGATTGTGGCATTAAATTGAGTTTTTGCTATAGCAATAAATTGCTTGGTGGCTTGTAATGCTGCATCTTTCGAGTGCAAAAGCTTAGACCAGCCAAAGGAGGTGTGATCATCGAAGAAGGTGATGATATATTTGTAGCGATGGTAGGATTCGATGGGAAATGACTTAATGTCAGAGTGGATAAGTTCAAAAGCCGTTGAAGCTCGTTTGGTATCAGGTAAGAAAGGCCGATTAGGCATTTTTCCTTGGGCACAACCAGGGCACAAGGGTTCTTCCTGAGGGAACTGAATAGATTCAGGAAAGCTACGAGTGTGTTTTCGCGCATGTTTAAGTACTTCCTTTGAAGGATGACCAAAACGACGGTGCATGATGTCATAATTAGGGGCAGATTTCGTGAGGTTGTGCTTTAGAGAGGGTATATCCTCAATGGTGTACATGTTATGGCCCATTCTGCCAGGAATAAAAGGGGCAAGAACAGTACCATCACCATAAAGCATTTCGAGGCGGTTAACGTCACCACGAATTTTTGCACCAGCACGAAGTAGTTGACCCATAGAGACAAGTCGGACCCCTGAATTTGGGATGTATCCAACATCATACAGTTCCAGTATATGAGGACGATTGGAATCGTCAAGCCATCGTATAAGACATGTACCTGTGCCCTCGACGTGTAAGACGCCAGAGGCGGTGAATACAGGCATTTGGTCTTCCTTTTTCAAAGGAGTATAAGTGACATAGTCACTTTTGTCAGGGGTGAAGTGCATTGAAGCACTGGAGTCCAATATCCATATTGGATTTGGGTTGGTACATCTCTCACACTTAGATTTTGAACCATGTGCACAGATCTCAATGTCCAATGAATTCGTATCTACAGGTACAGAAGTATGTACAGTAGACAGAGTGCAGTCCGAGACAAAATTACGCACTGTTGCAGCGTGCTCGGATGAGGACAGATTGGCAATGATGAAAGGGTAAGAGACATACCTTGGATAGGGGTCCCACTCATCGTCGGACCCATAAATGTCAACCTGGTCTTCGTTGTCCCAGGTTTCGGCAACAACGCCAATCTCCCGCTTCCGCTTCGAAGGAGGGCTCTCTAAGTCTTCCATCGAGAATGGACAATCCGTTTGGATGTCCTCTGGAAGAGTTTGGTATGGAACATCTTCCTCATTGGAGAGCTCATAAATGTATGCACCAAGTGGTGGTTGGAAAGTGCCCTTGATAGGCGTTGGGTCTTGGCGACCGTCGAACCACATCCCCGAGTTCTCTGCTTCTCTGGCAGCTTTAGAGCCAGAGAATATGTCAGAGAAGAGAGCGTCCCAATCTGTTTCGAGGCGCTCACCAAGGGAACGTTTGAGAGGAGGGGAGGGGATGTGAGGAGGTTGGGGTGAGGGGGTGCAGCGGATGTCAGACCAGTCAATGCAATCCAGGAGGGGCACGGCAGTGGAGAGAGAGCATATGCTCTCAGAGGTCGTGGCCAGGTTCATTTCTTGCACATATGAAAACGCGCTTTGAACCTCCTTGAAGGCGGGAGGACCACCTTGACCTTGAAACATGAGAGCCGAGCGATGTGCAAGGGCTTGAGGATCCACTGTTGCCGGAACATCGGCGATGCGAGTGACAGAAGCGAAGAGGGGTTGATCCTCTTCGATGAAGCCCAGATGGGCTTGGCCTCCTTGTTGCTTCTTGGAGAGGTGTTTGCCTCTCTGTCCTCGACCTGCCTTGCCCTTCCCTTTCTGCACGCTGCTTCCTTGCTGCAACCCAGAGGGCGCGCTAGGTTGCTGCTGCTGCTGGAAGGAGGGTTCTCCCTCCTTGCGCTTGACGGCCAAAATCTTGTTGGCATGCTGGGGCGCCTTGCCCTTGCCATTACCCATCATCGTTGCTTGTTCAAACTGTAGGACGACGGCAGCTCGTACTTTCTCAAAAGTTGGGTCCTTCACCTTTCCTGCAGAATCCTTCTCCTGGAGGGCGTTCTGGGCGATGTTGGTATACGTTACCGGGAGCTTCGACAGGACAATCATTGCCTGGAGCTTGGCAGAGATTTCGTAACCAGCCTCTTTGAGTGCTGTGAAAAGGTGCTCGAGGCAAGCGAACACAGGAGTGGGGTTGGAGGACGCAGGAATGGCAAGTTCCATCATCGCCTTAAAGTCTGAGTAGACCTGCGGGATCTCCTTCTTGTTGAAGTCGGCGTCGAGAGCGTCCATGAGGTCAGTCGCAGTGGTCTTGGACTTGTACTTCTGCTGGAGAGCAGGAGAGAGGGCGGTGTGGACAGTCCCAACGATCTTGTCGTTGTTTGAGTGCCAGTCGATGTATTGGTGATGGTCCTCTGAGGTAGAGGTGGAGGTAAGAGCAGCGGGGGCCGAAAGTTGGAGGACCCAGGTGGTGCCAGTGGCCTTAAGGTAGTTGACCATGGTGGTCTGCCACTGGTGGTATCCGACTCCATTGAAGACGGGGAGACGAGTGGTTGAGGTGGATGCGTTGGAAGAAGACATAGTTTCTAAAACGCAAAGTGTCAGTAGGATATACTGACATAGGTTCCCCTTAGCGCCCTCTCGCGCAAATAGGTAGGGACGTGCTAAAAGCGACGATCCGAACCATATGCAGTGGTTGGGACAACTAACCAAGTCACGCGTAAAGCAGCAGATGAGGTGGACATGAATGGTGTCTGATGCAGCGTACTTTGGTGCAGCAGGTTAACGCGCTCCTCAGTCGCGCATCAGGGCTCATAACCTGTCGAGCATACTGTGGTTCAGCGAGATAGAACGCTGCTATGCACCATTGTGTTGACTTGTTGTGGTTGTTAGACGCACACGAAGGTTTGGGAACAAGAGTTAATTAGAACTCAACTGTGGAGTTCGAAATATCTATACTACTGGTATGATTATATAATCTACCTAATTAGGAGTATGAACTACGATGCACTATCTCGTTCAACAATTGACCCTGAATGTTCTTGATGGGAATCGATGTCTGGCAAGCCATCACCAGAATCCCGTGTGCGATATTCCAGATATGCATCCACTAAACGGGGCATCTGTGCCATCCATTCTGTTGTTTGGAGTTCGATACGATCAGCCCTGTCGCGAGTATCATGGGAGCGACTATCAAGTATCAGAACATATAGTTAGAGAAAGAAAGAAAAAACATACTGTCCAGGAAGACGCTGTATATTTACACTGAGGCCCGAAAGATCGTCAACATCGTCTTCATCATCGCTAACACAATCGTGGTCAATGGACATTCCGGGTCCAAGCGGAACGTCAATGTCATGGTCCTGAAACATTTGATTGACAATGTTTTGGGCGGCTTCAGGTAATGCTGTCAATGAAGAGACAATGAGACGAGCCCAGGTATGAATAAGAGAGCATACCAGAAATTTCAGCCAATTGTTGTTCAGCTGCTTTCTTCCGGCACGCAGCTTGCTTTCCTGCTGGTAAGGGGTTCGTAACACGAGTATGACCACAGAATGTATGGGATGAAACTGTCTTGGAAAGGCCCAGGTATCGCTTGATACCAGCTCGCACCATGTCAGATTAGGGGGAATGAAGGCGAGAGTGAGGGAGAAGAGTTGAAGAGGAGCGCACAGACCACGTTCGAAGTACTTGTGAAAGGCGAGCAACTGTGTCGCAATGGAGCAATGGCGTTGGCAGCAGGCAATAGTGACAGCAAAATGGAGAAGAAACAATGAGCGTGGGAATAGGGAAATGGCCCATCTACAGGGTGCACCATCGTTCGGTACGACGACAATGCTTGTGTCATGGCCCGTGCGCAGGGCATGCCATTCTTAGGCATGACAACGTATGGGTATGGGAAGGCAGGCTAACGACGCCTACATGTACCGTTTGTGTCATGGCCCGTGCGCAGGGCGTGCATTCGTTGAGCATAACAACGATGCAGTAAAGGAAGGGGGCGGGAAAGAGAATGGTGGCGTTGACGCTGATCGCATGCGTCTTGCGCCATGACCCGTGCACAGGGCATACCTTCGTTGAACATGACGACCTGGTAAAGGAAGGAGGCAGGAAAGAGAGCGGCGGCGTGCGCCATGGCCCGTGCAGAGAGCAGATCGCTGTTGGACGAGACGGGATACGGTAAAAGAAGGGGGTGGGAAGGATAGTTGGCGCTCATCGTACGCATCTTGCACCATGGCCCGTGCGCACGGCGCACAGTTGAGCGTGAGGGCGATGCAGCAAAGGAGGGGGATGGGAAAGGCAGAAAGGCGGGCTAGCGACGTTGAAGCCTATCGTATGGGTCTTGCGCCATGGCCCGT
>JBBPMY010000992.1:0-10186 GCA_038090615.1 Phylloporus gajari
CGATGCCGCAGTGGGATCACGTGTGACTTAGCCACTGCCATTGCACGTGATCCCACTGCGGCATCGCCCGGCTGAGTTCGATTCACAATAAGTACCCGCCACACGTGTAGTTTAGACTTCTTCCTTCCACCACTATGTAGTACAAGTCCCTAGTAGTCCCAATATCCTGTACTGTAGTAGCAAAGGAGATCAACGAATTATGACCGCGCGTAGTACGTTCGTCGAACCCTCAAAAATGAGCAAAACAACCTAATCTTTGCTGGTACTAGTCGTCGGCCCGTGCGTCGGGCACTCTAACCGTTGTCTGCATGGTATGCTTGTTGTATATGCATTTCATTCATCTAACGGACTTGTAGTAATTCAGTTACTTTCTACCTTTCCCTGTGATGTTCTCTGCTTGTTGACGTCACATAGTTCAAAGCAGAAGTTGAAGTTCGATCAGTTTTGAGATCAGATTGGTAAAGGAGTCGACATTGCGCGCCGGGCATAACGCGGTGAGTTTCCAATAGTAATGGTTGCACCGTCCCCTGAATCCTACTTAGTGATCCGGCCGCTCCACGCCTGTAACGCCATCCGGTAACCGTTTCGTAAGTCGTTAATTCCTTTTGACCATCCTAAGCGACCACGTTGCGAACTGCATACTTCGGCTATTCGGTTCAAATAATAGATGTATAGTCCTTGTAGCGACGGATTCGCTATCCAACCCTACAATTAGGCGAACAATCAAGAATTTCTTGTACCCTTTACAGGACAATCTACTTTACAATTGTTACCTTCCTAGGTCTCAATTCCATTGCCGTCATGGTCTGTCTGTTTTAAAGGTCCTCGAATGAACCCCAGGGGAATGTAAGTATGTTGCTTTTTTCCTGGAACGCTGCTTCTCCCGATGACGCCCCAGATGTTAACTACTGGAATTGTCCTTCACTGGAGATGAATGTGTCCAATACCGGTATATGCTGCGTCCCCTTTCTTATGATCATTCACTCATTTTCATACACAGATGAGCATCGTCCTTCATCAGCAGAACAACCCTTTTGTCTGTCAAAAGTCTTAGGCTGCCACATGAGCAAATTGAGATATATGGCTAAAATCGGTAGTTCAGATGATTGTATTTGATGGAAAGATTGTGTAGTTAAATTTTGAAGCAAAGTTTATAGGCAGATTTTTTTTTCATCTTCTGTCCAGCTCTAGCCAGTTAGGTACCTTGCTAGACTATTCTGTCACAGTCTGTCCAGGACTGGACAGAGGAAGGTCAGTTTGCTGATGTTTACTGGAGATGGAGGAAATGAATGTGTCCAATACCGGTATATGCTACCTCCCGTTCGCTATGATCGATCGTTCACTCATTTTCATGCACAGAAGTGGAGGATATGATTGCATCCGATACCGGTATACTTTATGACCCTTTAAATGTGATTCTACATTCATATTCGTGTACAGAAGTCCCTCCACGCGATGGATGTCCACCTATGGACACTTTGCCAGAGGATCCTCCGGTCCCGGATCCTGCAGACCGTAAGTAATGTCTCCTCCGTGAATGTACCTATGTCAATGCAATTCACAGACGATCACGATCCTCAGCCTGAGAATATATCATCCCCTGGCATTTTCTCCGGTTTCTCGGCTTCAGGTGGCTCCGCTGTCCAGGGCATAGACTTCAGTAATGCATGGAAGTCCCTCGCTAGGCCTTCTCCGTTTGAGAAACCCTGGGTGAGACTTGTTCTCTACTGGATTATCCTTACTAACAGCCACACTATAGCAATCAAATAAAGTTCAGCTCCGAGAAGTCAATTATTCGGCGACACTCCGTACCAAGTTCTACGATGTGACATCACAACTACATCGAACCACCAACCAGCTCGAGGTAAATACTATCTTCAACCCTTGCACAGTAGACAGGACCTGAAATCCTTCAGGATGTCAAAGCGCAGCTTCAATGTTCGCGGGACGAGCAATCTGTGACCCTACAGAGTCTCCGTGACGACTTGGCGGCCAGGGACTTGAAGATAACTGAACAAAACGAATGGATGAAACACGAATTAGCTGCGAGAGACCAAACCATTGCTTTTCAGACAAATAAGCTTCAAGACTTGGAAAAGAAATTTAGCAACGTCACGCAGTCTACCGACCAGGCGGCGTCGCTTATTGCTGAGAGGGATGTTATGATCGCTGAGCAGACAAGCATAATGAAGGACTTACAACGCGAACGCGAGGAGCTGATGAATCGTATGGAGAGACTAACAGTGAGTTTCGTATTTGTCGTTCACAGGATTATTATTTAGACGTTATCAGGCGGACAGAGAGGCGGAGCTATCGACTTTGATGCAGCGGCAACAGAAGATGTTGGATAGTTTCGAGGTCAGGCATTTGTTTAGTATATCGCTATTCTTAACGTACTCCCAGCAACTACAGTCGCCGCAACGCCCAACCGCCCGCCCCTCACCATGTAAAACACCCACACCCGATCATGAGACCTATAGGCCGGCCACATCTAGGGTTCGTTTATCTGGTAAATACACTACAGTGAGTCGGCCGGGTCCGTTCCCTGCCTTCTCTTGTTGATATTTTTATGTAGGATGATGGCCCCTCGGATCCTTTGCGTATTCACCATGCTACCCCCAAAGATATTCCCCCACACGCTCTCAAAAACGCCGAGCCCGTGGAAGCAAACATACCAGCTATTACTCGGAAGGTCTACGAGATGCTTGCAAGGGATTTTCCAACATTGCAGACAAATGCCACGTCTGCTGCTCCTCCGTATCCCAAACGAATGTCGAGGAAAGTACAACAATTAAAGCATGAAATGGCTGTTTCACAGAACGAGAGAAACGCTAACCTGGTATGTCTAGTATTTTCTTTTTCCTCCTACTTAATCCCCCTCGACAGGATCATGTTCGTGAACTATTTAATGAGGCCTTTGGTGTCTCCAAGGACGAGGATTTCCTACTCGTCGAAGGACCATCTGAAGAAGAAGTAAGCAAGTTCGCAGAATCCTCTCAGGGGGGGCCAGATATCGGTGACCTTCGTTGGGATTTTAATCATCCGCCGTCATCGATCTGGAATCAAGCTGTGATTCATCATCTCATCTGCAAATTGGCCGAAATGTGCGCTGAAAAGCAATGGACCACGCAACCAAGATCGAACATGTATTGGGAAGACGCCATTGCCGAGAAATTCAAGCGGATTCGGTCTCAAGTCATGAAAGCTCAGCCTCGTATCCAAGCCGACCTAACCATGGAAAATGAGGTAGAGACAGCAGAAAGGTTGTCGAAGGCCAAGGAGCAGCTGCTGAAGAAATCCCGAAGGGACAGTCGTAGGATGGCTGTGAGTGCTCCCCTTTAGTCGTGACAATATTATATATATTCTCTACAGAAGTACAAACGTCGTCTGCAGGTGACTCGGAATGCCCTTGCATTGGCAAAAGAATGCGGGGTATTCGAAGAGATGCAAGTATGGGAATTTTTGAACACAGTGATCACCAGACTGGGTACCGATGGGACTAGCTCAGACGAAAGCGATGTGGAGGACAAGTATCCAGTTTTCCGAACCAGGCTTATGCCTTGGCGGAGGGATATCACTGATGAACTGGCTATCATCCACAGCGTCCATTCTAGAGACTCAGATATAGTTTCACCCAGAGGTGCGAAGGCAGCAAGACGCATTCAAGGGTACAGTAATTCGTCTCGGAAGGAAATGAAAGACTTGCCTCGCGAGTTTTATAATAGCTCCTGGCTCATGCGGAGGGATGCAGTAGCCTCGGGGGAGGTTTTCCCTTGGATGACGATCGTACGGGATACTTTGTAACACGATACTGTCGGATGTGGCTTGCGATGCACTGTACTTGTAAATGTATACATGTCTGTCTGTACTTAACCCCCTCGAGCGTTACTCAGAACTACAAACAGGAAAAGAAGGTGGGAGACAGAGCTGCGCAACACCATACCCGATGCGACCCGATGCGACGGGCAAGAGGGGCCTACGCTATGCCCACACCTTGCCCGCTTATTACCCAGTCTGTTTCCCTATAAATTATGAACACATTACAATATTTAGTTTTGGTATTCCCTTTTGAGCTCAATATAATATTTAATTGTGAACAATAAAAAGTATTCTCACTATAGTAAATACAAAAAGCTTATCTAAGTATTATATTATTCGGGCGAGATAAGCATATCACAAAAGATTATCTTATGACACATCTTATCTACATTACAAAAGTATTTTTGTTAGCTAAGTCACATGAGATCATGCTAGATTATCTTGTGCTGATGGATTATAGTCCCATTATTGTAAAACATTTTAAACCCGGTTATAGACATACTCAGAATATTTTATTCTGAAATTCTATTCTCAGTTATATTTTGGACCCCTCAAAATGTTGGAATTCCTCGTGTGTAATATTGCAAGTTGATTGCAAGCGATTGCAATGGCAATTGCCACGTGCATTGTAATCCCGACTCTCCGATTATCATTGGTTCCTATGTTGATTTGTCATTTGGGCGCTTGGAACCATTGCAACTGGCCCGGAATGGAAAAATGAAATTTCCGACATCACAGGCCGGGCCCCTCGGGTTTTTGCCACCCCCACAACACATGATCAGCTTTTCTGTCAGCATCTGGCTATAGTCACGTGTATGCTATTATTCGCATCTCTTTCTCCCGCTGTCGCGAGCGCAGATGGCAGACCAGCACGAATTCTGTACATTAATTGTACGTTTATCTGATTATATCTCTCATAGTACAGATCATTCGTATATCCTATTTGAACCAAGTAGAGGCGGGATGGAAAGTAGAATGCATGCGTGCAAAATTCGAGGTGTCATTCGCTCAACAAGTCACGAAAGTGTTCTTGCATATGTCTCTCGAGATCCTGCAAACCATCGTTTAGTGACCTGCATAACAGGTTCAGGACCGAACAAGACACACCTCTTTGGCGTCAAAGACATGCTGGCATTGATCCCTCCACTGAGGACGCCACATGCACGGAAACAGCGCAGGCTCGTCAACACTGTCCAACGACTGAGACATTGGATCTGGTAAAATCTCCATATCGTTTGGATCCAGATCTTCCACAGCTGGTGGAGCAGGTTCAGAGTGCGACGTTTCCTGCGTGCTGCCCTCAGCCGTCTTGGGCAGTTTCGATAGCCTTGTCTTGAGTAACCGTCTCTCCTTTTTGAGCGCAAGGACTCTGAAATAGAGCTTGTTTCGTTGGGTAAAACTACGCTGTTGGGCCCGGCTGAGTTTTCGGACTTCGGCCGCAAGAGACTTGTTCTCAGCTATGAGGCGGCCACAAAGGTCTTCAAGTTCAGGCGTCCGTGCGGCTCGTGAGCGAAGCTCGTCATTGGTCCGTCTGTCCTTTTCTTGCAAGAGCTCCGTTAGCGCCTTCCAACGCCCTACCTCAGCTTGCACAGTCTTGATACGACCCTTGGGATACTCGTGAGCGCACAAGCTACGAACGACTGCAAGATAATACCTCGTAAAATGCCTTTATACCTGCGACACCTTCTCGGGCCTGTCCCTCAGCTATCTTTGTCCTCGTCTCAAGCTCCATGTTCTCTTCGCGAACAGAGGCAACAAAATCCGAGGCTTGCGTGTATTGTTCACGGACAAAGTCTCTATCCTTTTCGGCAGACGCCTTGGCCGACGTGAGCGATGCTACCGAGGCAGTGAGTTCATCGATGGAACGAGACGAGGCCTCTTGCTTTTCTTGCAGCGTCGTACGCTCCGTCTCCCATTTGGCCTTTTCCTCCGCCCACGAGACCTTCTCTGCCTCCCACTTCACTCGTTCTTGCTTATTTTCATCCCGGGTTTTGGTGAGCACGGCCAATTCGTTTGATCGTTGCGTGGCCTCGCTTTGCAGAGCATCGCGTTCCTTGGTCCACGCGTCTCGCTCCGCCTCCAGTTCCGACAGCTTAACGCTAACTTGTTCGGCGCGTGCCACCGCCTCCAATAACTCGGTCACGCGCGCCAACAGATTCGCCTTGTCGTCACTCAACTCCTTGCGTTGGGTTTCCCACATCGCCGCGTCCGTTTCCCACTTGGAGCGATCCTGAGTCCATTGCGCGCGCTCTGCGTCCCAAGCAGCGAGGACGGGTGCCGTCGGTACCGAAGACTGTTGGGCTTCAGCGAGTTCTGCTTTCAGACTTTGTAGGTTATTGCGCTCGTCGGCCAGCTCGTGTTCGAGTCTCTGGATCTCCTCTGACTTGACGTTGAGCAACGAGAGCGCTTCACCAAGTCTTCTCTTTGGCGAATCAGTCTAAACAAAGGGTGAACGCGAATCGGAAAGTGTTGGCAACTGGCGCACCAGGTTTTCGGGGATCGGACGAGGTGGAGAGCTCGCTGGACGGGTGGCCGGCGAAGGATCAATGTCCATGTCTTCGTGTCGTTGCTCTTGGCTAGGTTGAACCATAACGCTAGCCAGCTGGAGGTCTGTAGAAGGCTGTTCAACATGTTCAACACCCTCGGACTGACCAGCAAGAGAAGAGCGCTAAACGACGCGTCAATCGTACTCAACCATGGCTTCATGAAATGTAGATTACCTCGGAGGATCTAGGCGGTGGCATCTCGGCATCCCCACCATTGATGAGCACCGGTTCCTCCACGGGTGGTGGTGGTGGTGGTGGTGGATAAATGCCCATCGCCTCCTGGGTACTCTCCTCTTCTTCTTGCCGCAGCTCAATCCGCAAGCGTGCTATCTCTTCTTCACTGAGAGACTTTGCCTCGCTGTGTTCCACCGTATCCAAAGTCGCACTATTCGCGCCCCCGGTCAAATCCATCACGTCTCCCCAATGCAGTTCCACAGTGTTCCCGATCCCAACAGTGGATGGAAGAGGCGATATACTCGATGGTGGAGGCATCGTCCGTTTGACAATATCGTTGACAGACTTCAACTGTTTCGCTGTCTTCTTCTTGAGCCGCTCTTCCTCCCGCGTAAGTTGGATTTGATCAAAGAGCTCCTGTCCCCTCTTCCTGAGCCCCGAGTCCGTCATCTTCTGTTGCTCTGATCTTGTCCTGTACTCTTCCGCTTCAGACAGACTGCTCTGCGGTAGATCGACTTCAACTGCCTTTTGTTTTCCTTTATCGACGCGTTTCGGAGACGTGAAACTCTCGATCGAGCTTGGAGGGGCTTCTGCACCAGCAGCATGCCGCTTGGTCTTAGAGCGGAATGCATTACGAGGTATCTTTGGCCCGGGCCTAACCGTAGGCCATTTCGTCGGGCGATTTATAGAAGGCACAGGTTTGCGGGGTAATAGGGAAAGATCCTTGGAGGAGGCGGGCGAAGATTCGGCAGAGGCAGCAGTAACGGCGATCGCAGGGAGGTCGGCTGATTGTCGTGGGGATTCGCGTACCAGTTGTGGCTGAGGCGGAGGTAGCATATCCAACGATCGCATTTGGCTTTGGGAATTTCCTGATGATTCAGTCTCAGGGACAATGAGCCCATTGGGCGTGTCCGGCTTCAGACGTTTCGATTTAGACTTGGATGGGGGCGGACTAAGGGGAGCAGGTGGGTAAGAGGTGTCAGGGATGTCGTAGTTGTCGTCAAAGTTGGAATGGGTATAATCTGGTGCAGGTTCGCCAGGTGCCCCAGTCGGAGGAGCTGCCTCGAGCCCTAGCACATCCTCTAATATTCGGTCAAACAGCTCAAGTCGTGCTCTGGCCCCTGGAGAAAGATCGGGACTGCGTGATTTTAGATTCTGCGACGCAGGAGGTATGGATAAACGCAAGGGAGGTTGGTCTACGATATTGTTGTCGACCACCTCTCCTTGTAACAGGGAGGGTCTTCCGAACGAGGGAATCTCATTGCTAGAACGACTTTTGGGTTTCTTTGCAGAAGTGCGTTCATCGTCAGAGTTATCTTTTCGGGGTTTGATACGTGAAGGTCCAGCTTTGCTGGATGGACCCGAGTCTCCCAAAGCCTTCCGACGCTTCACACCTCGAGGGGGCCCAATTTTAATAGGAAGAGTAGGCGGTGCCTTCTCCTTGGATAGATCGTTGCTTTGCTCTGGGGGCGATATGCGACTCGAGGACGGCTTTTTCTTGGATTTTTGCGGAAGTTCCTCATCCTGAAAAGCGGATGAGGCACCGGCGTCAACCTCGTGCTCCCTAGGTAGAATAACGACCTCTGCTTTTGCCTTTGCCTTCAGACCGCGTGGCTTTGACTCTTCTCGAACGTCGGAGGTTTTGGAGTTGACGGTAGAAGATTTCGAACGCGCATCCGAGCGGCGCATGGTGGTCTTAACTTTGGGTGGGGGTGTGATATCATCGTCAGAATTGTCCGACGGATCCCCAGCACGTTTCAAAGGACCCTTTTGCTGCAGCGTAGAACTTGCAGGCACGGGAGGAGCATCCTCATCTTCGTCAGAAGACAGCGGTGGCACCAATTTCTCCAGGGCCGCGTTCATTTTCTGCTTCTTGGCCGGCCGAGGCGGCTCGCTTTGCTCTTCACTCTTGCCTGCGCCACTCGTCGTTGCCACAGGCGTCTCGGGCTGTCGTTTGCGCTTCGAGTCGGATCTTTTCACCAGCGGCGAGCGGGGTTCCTGGACCGAAGTAGAACGCGACCCCGTCACGTCGGTCGTCGAAAGACGCGTCATCTTGCCCGACGTAGAAGACCCTCCACGCTTGGTCGACCGCGACGTCGTGCTCGTGCGACCACCTACACCTGCCATGGCACCATCCTCGGTCACCTCACACCACGTGGACCACCAATGAAACGCTACTCACCGCGTTTTTTCCTCTCCTTGCGCCGCTGCTTCTTCATCTTCCATTCCAGCACTAGGTCGTCCGTGCAGTCGTGTTTGGCAACCCAAGACTGCGCCCATGCTTTACCAGTCGCAGGGTCCGTCCCAGCCCATTTCACCTTGTATTTCTTGCCACGTTCTGCAGTGATTTCCTGGACTTCCCAGAGTACTTCGTCGTCATCCGACCGAGGAACAAATTGGGTTTCGAATTCTGAGACGATGTTGCTGATGTTTGGCTCCTCATCAGAGGACATTCTTCTGTGGAAAAGTCACGAACAACTCTTTTCAAGAAACCAAAAATCGGGATGATTGGAGCGGCTACGGTTGAGTACGTTGTTGGCGGTGGCCAGCAAACCGTGTTTGCTTACATAAGTCATTGAGGGGGACATGGACCTGCCGAGACAAACTTGCGCCCAAACACTAACTTTATGGACCCCCTCAGGCCACATGCATTGGTATGCCCCACCTTGGGAGCGCGAGACGCTTGCTGAGAGCTCCAGTCTCACTGCGCTCGTTGTACTCCGTCTCCACTACGACGCGTTTGGCGCCACGTCGCACCTTCATAGCGAACTCTCATAATGACCTTTTCGACTACACGTCGGGGCGCTGGGTATAAGTCTCATATAACGTATACTTCTGACCGGTAATCCAACTTGTTCAGATTTAACGATGCTCTTCGCCACGCAGAGCGGAGGCTCGTTTTCGACGTCGAGGGCCTACGTCGACTTGCAGCGCAATCCGTCGGTCAAAGTCCTGCTGATGTCGTCAGCTTGTCAAAGCTCGCTGAGGGCGGATTCAACCGTACCTTTCTCATTACCTTGCGCGACGACTTCCAAATGGTTGCTCGTATTCCGTACCCGGCCACGGTCCCCAAATACTACGCTGTCGCCAGCGAAGTGGCTACATTGGAGTTCCTCCGTTCCTTTGGGCTACCTGTTCCCCAGGTATACGGGTACTCGCCTGCGTCGGACAACGTGGCGAAGACCGAGTACATCTTTATGGAATATATGAGAGGTACGACACTCAGTGATGTATGGCTGGAGCTGGGGGAATCAGATATCGTTTCAATCTTGCGCCAACTCGCTCAACTCGAGTCTCAAATGATGTCGATTTCTTTCCCCGCTGGCGGTAGCCTCTACTATACTCGCGACCTCGAGAAGGTGGCCGGGAGAGCGCCCATCCCGCTCAAGGACGAGCGTTTCTGCATTGGTCCAGATACGAGACTGCCTATGTGGTATGGCAGGAGATCACAAATCAACGTAGACCGGGGACCGTGTACGTCACTTTCTGCCTTTTTCTTATCACGTCTTTGAACCAACCAATTGCTATAGATGAAAGCACCGAAGCGGCGCTCGTAGCAACAGCCCGCAAGGAACTGGCTTATCTCGAGCAGTTCGGACAATCGATCTTGCCATTCCGCCGCGAGAGGAGGGATGGTTACCAGTTCC
>JBBPMY010000993.1:0-10185 GCA_038090615.1 Phylloporus gajari
GTGGCGTCAGTTGAGCTCGGGACTCGGGGGTTATTAGGTAAATTGGATGCAGGTTCCACGTACTGTGGGGTTTGGATCGCAGTGGTTGTGGCAGGTGACACCTCTTGAACAGACCACCACACAAGCGGAGGCTGTGTATCTCACTTGACTCTACAGGGCTAGTTCTGACTATCGTTGTTGCCGATACGGTTTGCACTCAAGACGCCATAGTCCGGAGACACAAGTAGTAGGTCAATCACGACAGGCCACTGGTTGTCACAGACATGACACATATTGTCCTTGCTCTAGCCCCGAGCTTGCACACGGGCCTCTAGGTTCGTACAAATTATATCGCTGATCACCGGAAACCTAGATGTATACAGCGCAACCGGGAACCGTCGCCGGGTGGCCACCGCAACATGATGATGGTGCGTCGAGCTGGCACAAGCGTCACGGACGTGTACAAGTCCTCCCTGTTCTCCCTGATGTGCAATTGAATAGAGTGCACTGCGACTCTGTGCCTGTATGGGTATGACGTTCCCTTCCGCCTGGGGAGTCGTGGCTCCGACTTGTGAGGATGTTACTGACATATCTCCTGCAGATAGGTCAACATGCTGTGTCGGGGTCGCGTCGTTTTGGAGGACCGAAGACCGTCAGACTGACCCTGGTTTCTCTTCGCAGAGGCGCCGTCCATCCCGGGGACGCGTGCCATCGCAGTAGAATATTTCCCCCCCACCGTCGTCGCGTACCGACCCCGCGCACGAACTTTGGGTCTGATCCGTGTCGTGTCCATTTTCTCCGTTACTCATACGCGGGTCGGCCAATTTGTTTAATTGAAAATCGTTAAGCCGTAGTTCTTCCAACCCCTGCACTCCATAGCGTCGCGATAGCTCAAGGCGGAAACAATCATTAGCAGGAGACGTAGTCGAGATTATATTCAGCAAAGCCAACAAAGTGGTGCTAATACATCCATAATCCATACTGGCATAAGACAATCATATAGGAGAACTAGAAGGTAGGTAAAACGAGCTACAAGTGGGGAATATAATTGGTCCATGGAATGGTCTCATACGCAGAAAGTGGTAAAGAGCGAAGACTTGCTAGCATACCAGCAACCAAATATACTCGGGCTATGACAACAATTGGCCACACAATGAATCCAATCCAGTCAGAAATGTCGAACTTGCTCGCTAGCGATGTCATCGCCATGATACATAAAATAACTGGTGATCCAGCCGTAGCAAGTGATGACACCCGCCAGAGGATCTTTTCGATCTCGGTTGGAAATTCATAATTCCAGGCCACTGCATGCAACGCCCCAAATAGTGACCAAACGAGTAAAGTTACGATGACAGCGAAACCCGAGAAGTTGGTGTCCCTAGAGGTTAATAACAAGAGATCCCGCCAGTCTCTCCTTGTTTTCATCGTCGAAATATCCTATCAATGTGCGTCAATGCAAAGGTTGGAATGACATCAGCAGCCAGCTGGTGCTCACTAGCAATCCTTTTGAGCTATCCCCTTCCTCTGACATCTCTTGAAAGTCATACGAGTCCTTCAAATTGCGAGTATAGATGATACAAGGACGTCGAGGGCAGCATGGCTTTCGCCACCAGAAGAAAAGCAGCAGGAGCGTCAACAGAGCGATGCAAACTGTGTCTAGCTCGACTAGTGTCACGGAAAGGCGATTAAGAAGTCGCACAACGAGTTGGGTAGCAAACCAAAAGAGTTGAATGATAAGGATTGCTTTTCCTAACCCATCAGAGGCACTCTTGTCCATGATGTCAGCCTTGTCGATGACTGGATTGATTGTATTCTTCTCATCCAGTAGCTTTAGAAGATCCTTGTACTTGTCAATCACCTGGACGCCTTCACTGTCACGGATAGCAAAGCCACCCATGATCATAAAGTGACTATGTGTTACGGTCCACCACTCGTGGCCACGTTCTAATGATGGATGACTATACTAGACAACTTAGTCGGCGATGGTGAACGTACCATGAAAGTCTTTCCTGATCTTCCATGCTGATAACCATTCGTCGCATGCGTATGAAACTAGCAACTCTGGAATGAAGAAGGCAAGAAGCATCAAGGTCACTCGGTACAGGAAGACATGGTACCATTTGTGGTGAGGGAGAGGAAGAGAGGGGTGGACTGCGTGCCAGACACAGATCAACAGAGTAAGGCCACAGCTAGCCAGTATGCTCCAAATGCTGCGATGGCTGCAGGACGTTGCATCACAAGAGGGACACTCAGTAGCGGTTGTGTTCGTCGCAGTGGCTTGGGCGAGCTGGACGAGGTACGGGAGGCTCAACAAGCTAGGAAGCATGTTGAAAGGGAGGGAGTCGACTGCACCGTAGGTTGGCGCCGCCAAGCATCTTATACGTGACACCAGGCCTGATCCATGCAAAACCCTCATGGTGTGTGCCCTGAATAGAGCGGCCAAAGTCGGTTAGCCCGCACAGGACCATGATTCTGGATTCGAATGTTTGAGCGCTTCGGATCCCGAGCTCCCGCAATAGCGGTGGATTTCGATGAGGCTTTGTACGATAACACGCACACTAGATAATAGGAGATACACACCTCGTAGTGCGTTATGCTGGCTTGAAGGACAATATCAAACCAAACTATTGGATATTTTCCTCTTGAGTTTGCTATCACTTACGGCGCCTTGTTTATCAGCGTGGTTCCACCACTTTCATGTGGGGCGGCAAGTTAATCCTGTGAAAGATTAATATTACGACATGATAAAAAATAATGCAGGGTGCTGCACGACTCGTGTTGTGCATGCTGAGTATGGCGGCTTGGCCTCCTCAAGCCCGCAATATGGGACTTCAGCATTGCTCCGATCTCGCGATACTGTGTAACAACAATAACGATGCCTTTCTCGACATCGCTGGGATTGCAGCTAGCAAGTCTTCTGGTGGGTTATTGCCCGAGATGCCTCCCCAGGTCAGGGTGCCATGCTGTGTGACTGAGTGTGACCATTGATTTTGACTTCTTGTGTCGACAATGAACGGTCTTGGTGGGTCGATCAAAGCTCCGCCACTGCAATGCCGTGGAACCGAATTATGGAACCGAATGGGCGCTATCTTGATAAGCAAAATGCTGAGGGTGACTGTATTATGTCTCCCCAAGGATTTAGGATAGGGATTACCGCCATGACTCTGACGTTACGGTCTGAATTGTGATTGTGGCCGAAATCTTGAAAGCATTGAACCGCAGTCCCTCTAAGTTATGGACGGTGTGATTCCGATGAGTACTTGGTCCGCTTCCCAGTCTATTCACACTACTCACATCTCATGTTGCCATTAGAGTTCAGGCTCATTAAGTATATAGGGAAATTGAACCCTCCCCTTTGCCCACAGAACACGAAGACCACGCGATAACAGCCTTGGACCATCGTGGCGATCTTGCCTCTTGAACGTGGGTCACCTGGTTAGTATAAAGTGGAGCGCTCACCCCTAACGAGCAACAGGAGAGCCAGTGATGGTTTGGGACTGAGTGTAGGCTGCAGCCAGAAATAAATTCGTACACCTGATGGCCAAAATGCATGCCTCAGATATGAGATCCCAAGGGTGGATTAGCAGATAATAGAGTATGTTGGCGCTGTGGATCATGTCGGAAATCCCTGCTTGTTCATGTCCACTGTCCACAAGTCGCGTTGCGGTTAAAGTCCAAATGACCATACCGGGCTTAACACCCACTGCAATATGATGAAACGGTGTACTTAGGTGAATGGATCTCTTGAAAAAAATCATGAGATTGGTGCAGCACATGACAGGAATCACCGATATGAGACATTATGATTCCAACCCTTTGGATAATGCTGGTTGATGAGGAACTCGGTCTAACCCACGGCCGTAGAATAATTTGAGGCGCTTTGAGATTTCGAACGTCTACTGAGATTGAGTCAAACATACAAACACATCGACGTACTACTATGGGTGGTTGCGTCGTACTACGACACGCAGTCGCTCTCTGAAGAAAACAACTGCGTACACCCATATACGCACCTCAGATGCGGGTGTCTTTCATTTGTGGACGTTGAACAGTGTGCCTTAGTCGTAATGATATTCACGTTTCAACGAAGAGTGACTCGAGCCGACGTGCCACTGGAGCAGGCTACGATGTCAGAAGCAGTTTTGAAACTGAGTTGTCAGCTAGAACACAAGGTATCAGTTGAACTCTGGAGTCAGGGAATATTTTGTAAAATGTGTTCAGTTCGCCGCAAACCCCAGATAGTGGACGTACTATGAGCCAGAAGATTCAACAGTGGAGCCTGCGCCAGAGATCATTGAATATTCGCGGGCACAGCCACAGACGCGTAACAGGAACGCCGAGTCCAACTGAGCAGTTCTCACGCTCTACCCCGTTCTTGCATTCTTGATTTTCACCGTCTTTGAAGGAGGCAAACGGTAGATCGACGTCGAACTAGGGGGGAAATAAGTCATCAAAATTAACTTGAACAACTTCGACCCCAACCAGGACGATGTCCTCGACCTATGGGCAAAGCTAGCCGGTGAGTATTGGTGGGGAGGACATATTACTGCCGAGCGGATCGCGTATTCTGCCATCGAATGTACGTGGTTAGATTGTCTGCGCGAACCAATGCTTACGATGCCCGCGTTCATGTAGCTTTGACTGCACATAGCACAACGGCCCAGTCACCTCCAATATACGCGTTACTCGCGAATATTCAGTTTGCGCGGAAAGCATCAAAGGTCACTCTTCCATATGCCCGTATGTTCTCGACCTCCGTTCATGTTGTATATCTCACAATGGTTATTCAGGCAAGGATAAGCTTACCAGCATCCGCTTAAAGGAGGAGTATATCAGGCAAAGGCCGCCTGGCAAGAATTTTGGAAGTCGTGCGTGGTTTCCTGCTACATATTCTTTTATTCACTATTTGATCATTAGAGTCCGTCCGAGTGGGCAGCATAACTTTTGTTAAGCTTGGAGTCTATCAACGCGAGCAAGACGGAGAACTAAACGGAACAAGAACGTGCTCAGGCCTTCTTGATCGGTGACAAATACATTTCAAGAGCCTTCGACGCGAACCAAAAGAGTGCTGCAGCTGCGAACGCGTTGTGCGAGTTATTTCTTCGTAAAAACAATTTTAAATGGGTAAGTCTGTGTTTTTGACACATCCATCCAACTCTTCTGATGCCCGTTCAGGTATTGAAATTAGTGGAACGAACGATACAGTTCGTCGATACGCTCATTTGGTTGACCGAGGGTAATTTGAGGGCTGCCCGAGCATTACACGCCAAAGGCTCGATAAAAGAGGCGGCAAGGTACTACACGATCGCAACGGAAGGTCAGCTGAAACACGTGCTCGGTGCTATTGGTATGGCGCAGATGCAGATGTTGAATGGTGAGCGCCACGTTACAGAGCTAGTCGGATGGTTCATAAACTGATGGTTTATCAGACAAAGTTGCAGCCGCAATACGTGCTCTTGACGCGTTGATACAACCTACAAACCCATAACGATCAATCGGAGCTACTATCATACTTACCTCACTTCGTGCGCACCCCCGTCCAGGTGTCTCAAGCGCGTATGTTTCCCAGAGCAGCTCAACGCATGTGAGCTGTTCGATCGGGTCTCCAAGCTCATTGGGCAGGACGATTCTCGTGCCAATGGGCGTACCAGCACTTCAAGCAGTCGTTCTGAACGGTGACACGGGAATGCGTGTTGAAATAGGATTTTGTGTTCGCGACGCTCAAAGACCATGAAGTACATGATGTCTACTCTCTGTGTGCTGCGGGGTGGATCCTGTACACGCAGAATCGAGATAACCGAGATCCCAAGATCGTGGACGAGCGAAAACGCAACTTTCAACGTGCGGGCGAGGCGTATGACAAGGCCCTCCAGCTCGACCCTCTCTGCGCGTGGCCGCGCAGGGTTTGCCAATCGGGGTTGCGGAAGACGCATTTGGGGCGCTGAGTGGTTTACCTGTATTGGCAGTTGAAGGATTCGCGGGAGGCACTAGATGTATTTGCAATGATTCTGGAGACACAATGATGGGAGCGTCTATGTTAGCATGGGCTACTGTTACTACGCATAGGACGAGTTCGACCATGCAATCGAAAGCGTAAGTGATTGTCACTTTGGTTTGACGTCGAGCTCATTAACCCCGCTGACAATGCGAAACAGCCTTCGTCAAGTTTTACAACAGTCGAGACGTACCTAATGTGCCGATGTCGTTCTTGGCATGCCGAGGCAACTAAGGAACAACCACCGGCGGTTATGAACACTGCATTGAGATACGCTCAAACGGTGAAGCACTTTTAAACAGTCGATCGTGTACAACATCGCGACCATCCAATAAAAAGCGGCGGAGCTTATGCTTGGACTTGGAGGTGCCGGGCGGACGCTTAAAGACCTTGAATGAGCAATCGCGCAGGCCAACCATGCTCAACGGTGCGTTTTCTGTCCTGGCTTCCAAAGTCCCATCGCTGACAAGAAACTCGATTGTACAGCATCTTAGGCTCGTTAGCAGCAGACGCGGCGCCATTCCTGTTGTACAGTCTCGAAGTGGTGGACCAGCGACGGAAATACGGAGAGTGTGCTTCGTCGGGCAGAGGAGCACCTCAGGGCACAAACGAATTTGATGCGGAGGCTCAGGTGAAGAGCGTAGGAGGAGAAGGGACGGCAAGAGGCGCTCGAGGTTTGTCTTTCCTTTTCTTATTAATACCACGTTCTCATCTTTACTACATTGCAGAGGGCAAAAACGGAGAAGCTGCGCATACAGGCCGAGAAATTGGCAGAAGAGCGGTGGATTGCCTGAGAACAAGCGCTCGAGTGGACACGGGAGGTTCGGATGGAGAGCGACGAGGAACGGGAACGGGAATCGAAACGATTGAACAAGAAGGTTAAGGTTGAAGCCGAGAACGGGGGCGAGGGTTTGGCGATACAGTCCGAGCCCAATAAGAAGCGGAAAGGGAAGCTGAAGAAATTTGGTGATAGGGGGCGATGAGAACGAGCAACTGCTTGGTGATGAGGTGGGAAACAAGCCGGCGAAAAAAAGTGCGTGGCGTTTATGCACAGATGGTAGCCTTCCTGAGGTGCTTATTGTCGCTATTATGCTAGTTGGTGCACGCGCCCGGTGCTCACCTCTTATCGTTGCAACCTCGATATTCCCTCCCGCAATCATATACTTGATATAAGTTGTACCTGATTGACCATATAATCTTGTACTCAATACTTACTCCAATTCATGCGCCATATGGATGTGATGGACAACGGAGTCTTGCGTGTTAGCGGCGGCAGTGCTAATCTTTAAATTAAATTGGGTCATAACCATCATTGACGTCGGTGGTTCACTCAAGATGGCCATGTCCCAGAAGCTCAAGCGCTTTTCGAGCTCGGAGAACGTAAATCGATCAAGACAAGCCGCTGCCACTGATATGTATGTTCTTTGGTTCTTGGATGGGCCAGTGGGTTCTAGAACACCTTGATTTCCAGAAGCCTGGATGAACCTACATGTCGCATGGCCGTCAGATATTGCCGTACCACCTGGCGTCGATACTGGCCCGTCAATCCCGCACGAGCGTCACGGATATGTACAACCGCTCTCCGTTTTCTCCGGGGTACAATTGAATAAAGCGCACAGTGACCCGCCTGTCCTGCCTCCATCTGTGTTGTAGGTCACCAACCTTAGACCGCGAGTCGGTCGACACGCTGTGTGGGATCGTGTCCGAGGTTGACAAAGTTGGCTTTTTTCCTGGAAACATATGTCGACGGAAACGTCATGGTCGGGTGGTCCATCGCGCACCGACCTCCATTGCATGACATTGGATTTGATCCACTTTGCGACTCTTTCCTCCACTGGTACCCGCACTGGCTCCATACTTGTATTAGATACACACGCACCATTCGTGGATTGCACGACTGGAAGTACGTGGTCGCTCACCGGCAAACTTGGCTTCCCAGTTCTGTCACACGACTTGCGGTTCATGGCGCTGTTAGATTACACGCTCGGCTTGGGATATTGTATACCGCCCTTTGCACACAGCTGCAGAATACGGGACCCACATAACAACAACCTGGACACATCGTGGCGATCTTGCCTCTTGAACGCGATATGCTGGATGTGTCAAAATCATGTGCTAGCCACCAACAAGTAGCAGGCGGGTCTGGGATGACTCGCGTCTCAGGACACGCTGCAGCCAGTAGAGTCGAATTCGTACGCTGAAAGCCCTTCGAATATGAGATCCTCGGCAAATAGTAGGGCTTTTTTTGATCGTGTCTGTCGCCCCTGCTCATGTGCACACAGTCAACGAGTCCCAGATGTCCATTTCGTATCGGCACCCACCAATGCAGCATAGTACGATGTGGTACTCGGATGAATGGGTTTATTGACGACCGATGTGGTTGATCCAGCACACGACAGAATATAAGATCTTGAGACCTCGACATTTCCGATCGGAGCCGATGCTCGGTGGCTCGCGAGGAACTCGGCCCAACGTGTGGCGGAGGACATCATGGCTAGCTTCAAAATTCAGGCGGGTGGCATCGTTGCAGTGACGTCAGGAGAAGTAGGTTCAACCGTGGGAAGAGATTCCGGTCTTCCTTATCCCCACACTACTGATTATCCGACGCGACCAGGCAGTCACCCTCTCTGACAAATAACCACTGCTCACACACAACCCATCTCGCTAGCCTTCCTTTGTCCATCTACGCGTCTCCCACCGACTTGGAAGGTCGCCAACCCTTCCGTCTCCTTCATCAGCATTTTTAGCCAACCCTCCACCCATTCTCGAAGTGGAACGTTTTCTTGACCCTACATATTTCCATTTACGTCGCTCTCCCCGGAGCTACACACGCCATACTTAAGTGGCCACTCGACAACTGTCGTCCGTACGTTCGACCTTACATCAGAAATCAACGTCATCATGTACACTCGTACATCCTGTGCGTCCTCTCCCACACCTGTCTGACGATGGAAACACACTGCTAAATGATCCGGATATCCCTGTCAGCTCTACGTATCCCTGGGGAGGGCTGTGTCGCGGCCTGCGCACCTTATTGCGGCAAAATGACATCCTCATACCCCAAGTGATGAAGGGGTCGCACGACTACACTAAAAAAACTAAATCAGGGTCAGATGGTGTGCGCGTGAGAGTTAAAGTAAGCAAACGTATGCTTGGTACATGTTGCCTAGTCAGTCATCACACGGCACGGCCAGTTTCTGTGTAGCTGATACGCCTTGATGCTCTCTCATCACAGCGCGACCGACCGTCGCTAAGCTAACCAGGTCAATGCCCATATCGTTACGATTGACTTCAGGGTGCCTAGTAGGTGGATGCACCCGACACAAACATAGGCCCACGTCACGAGACAGCTAGACAAGACGAGGCTTTGTCATGCTCCCACTCTACGTCCCTCGGTCTGATGCCCAAGAACGGGGATATGAACATGAACGTGTCAATGACTGCGCCTTGCACGGATCTTTGGACTCACCACTCTATTGCCCGGTTACCCCTGTATTCCGGATCTCGAAGGTTCACTTTTGATATCGGGCGGACCTTTCGATGAGCTGTATGGCAAGCGAGGGAGGGATTGCGTGTGAAAGGGAAAACACAGAGGCAACTGATACGCCATCACCTTGTTCGCTTTTGATTGTCTATACATGGCACCGTCACATTATATCACTTGGCCAATGGCCCAATACAAATGGGTGCGCAATGCGACCCTTGACGACCCATGCGAGCCAAAGGACGTTCAACGATGGAGAGCCATGCCACATGGCAACCAGCGATTAGTTTCTCGTGCTCGAGTGGCCATGTGAATGTGACATGGGCGTGAGTCAGCCGGCATGTTACGTTGATGTTTTAGACTCACGACGTGATGCTCAGAGAACGTGTGTCAGCCTTCTGTCCTTGCGAAGCCACGGGTGGCATAAACCCTTTTGCGCCCTTGTCCCCACAGGGCTTTGATTGGCGGGAATTGTGTCAGAAAATAAAACAAGTGTATCGTGGAATGCGACTAGACTCGAATCTGGGGTATGTCGTATTCATGGTCGGACTGAGAGCTTTCTCTTCTTTTTGTGTGCAGGGATGACGGCCCCCATGCGTCTTCGACGCTATCCCAAGAATCAACCAACCGCCCAAGCCAGGATTCCTCAACGTCTCCGTTGCAAAATGATAACGTGGGTCGCATCATACACACCTTCCGAGTGTGTCCGATGTTCCTGCGCCATGTA
>JBBPMY010000994.1:0-10177 GCA_038090615.1 Phylloporus gajari
CAAGTCCCATTAGCATTGTCCTATGCGCAGACGGAGTTCAAGATTTGGTGGAGTAGACTCTGATGCAAGATCGGCGTACATTGATGTGGTGAGTGAACCTACGCCTTTACGCTATGCCTCTAGCTAAACCCATCAGTCGGTAACACCCTGCGTGAGTCGCAACTACAGCTCACATGGATTTGATCCCCAGCACCCAGACAAATGACCAGCGCAACTGACCCTACGACTGACCCGTGGCTGGGTGATTGACTCGAGGTTTTAGTGGGTATCGGCTCTTTTCCCGGCCCGTACGGCTAGGCTGGCTACGCGATAACACTACTTCTCCAAAAAAGGACTAGGTCGTGGGGAGCAGTGATACTCAGACATGTAGCGGTCAAAGGAGGAATCCCAATGAAAAACCGAAAAATGTGAGTGACAGGACTGGAGCCTATTGGCTCACCAAGAAGTTTTGTATCGCGTCCCTCACCGCTGACCGGCGGCAAGGCAAGCGATGCGGAACGTCGATCGGCAGCGACGACACATCTTCAATTGCGTTCTTGGGACATGACGCCAGCAGGTTCTGGGTCCTGCATCGATGCCGCGAGATTGGGATGTTTCGTACGAATTCTTCGTATGAAGCGCACCGATCTCTTGAATGTGACGCTTGAGAGTGTCTCTCCTAGAGAGCACTGGGCACTCTAAATGCGTTAGCCAAAAAAAACACTGACAATAAACCACCATGTACTGAACCCTTCACTGCAACATATTCTCAGCTGCGTTCACATGTTTTAGATTTAGTTATCGTAAGTTCGTACAGGAAATACATTTAGTCCGATTATAGTCCAAGTTCACGGGTATAAAAGCAAAAATACAAGACGGTCATAAGACATGTAGCGGTTAAAAGAGAAATAACAAGAAAAATACAACCAAGAAATATGAGTGATAAATACGAGTGACAGAACTATGTCTGGGGCGTCAAGCCGGAGCCTCTTGACTTGCCAGGAGGTTCACCATTGCGTCCCTAATCGCAGATATATCTTCAATTTCATTTATAGGACGCGACACCAACAGGTGAAGTTCGGGATCCTCCATCAATGCCACGAGGTTGGGATGTTTGGAACGAATATGTCGTACAAGCGAATCTCTCCTGGAGAGCACCCTGAATGCGTACCCGTTAGCAAAAACACCCACCGATAGTAAGGCCGCTTACTGTGTCTTGTCGCGGACTTGGCAGATGCGGCACGGCCAAGTGGTGTCGTGCCAGGATACATGATAATTCCTCTTCTTCACAAGTACCCATTTCCCGCAGGTGCAATGGAACTGCTCGCCCATCTGTTATTCAAGCATCAACAAATGAAACGGACGCTGTCATACAATCATGCTTACCACAGTTGTCCGGCGCTCCTCCTCTGGACTGCTGGGGATGACCACGGGTAGAACCGAAGTCGAGCCGCCGGGGGTGTTGACTCCTGCAGAAGGTTGGTTCGCAGTCGATCCCGTGTTTCCTTGTCCTGCGCTGGACTGGACGGTCTGCAGCATCTGAAGTGCCAGAGTAGAGGTGTCGAGGGTGTCCACTCCCGCGGGGGTTTGGTTCGCATTCGACCCCGTATTCTCTTGTCCTGCACCAGGGGTAGGGATAGACGTCGATTGCACCGCTGAAGTAGAGGCACTGGGGGTGTTTATTCTCGCATATGGCTGGCTCGCATTCGATCGCGATGTGTGCCCATGAGTCCTCCCCACGCGTTGTGGACCCGTTTGAGCGGTGACTGCTTCTCCAACGCTTAGTCCAACGTCGACCTGCGTATTCGCAACTGGTATATCTTGGGTCGTATTCGCCAAGGTGGGAAGGGGGTCGGCGGGTTGCGTAAAGGACGCGTGATTGTTGTAAAACATAGGCTGAATCTGGCTCGATCCAGGATGGCTCGCAGCGGGCTGCTGGATCTGCGCTTCGGGACCGGTGAATAGAGGAGGATAGTCGAATAGGTAGCCTTGGCCTTCGTGGTTGGCTCCGTCACCGTTAATCGTGCTTGAGCCTGGAAGAAAGTCGGGCAGTTCGCCAGGGACAAGGTACACCGGGATCTCGTTGTGATTCGGTTCTACGTTGGGCAAGAAACGGACGGGCGAGGGTGGTAACACGGTTGGGACTGGTGGATGAGACGGCTCCATCGTCAGGGGCATCGACGAGAAGATCACGGCCAGCAAGCCGTCAGACGCTTCAGGGGTCCATTGATCTTCGGGTTCGTTCGCCTCCGACGTGTCTGTCTGTTGAAAATATGGGGCAAGGTCAGGAGGCATGACGAAGAGAAGCGGAGAGTGAGGAGTGAGGAGTGAGGAGGGTAACAAGTGAATATCGCTCACAGAAACTCTGAGGTGGAAGAGTACACCGCCCGTTCGAATTTATATCTGTCGCGTGCAGGGGTAATGTGCTTTAACTGCATTGTAGTCTCGATAAAGCGGACAACCACCCACCCACCATCTTTCGTTGTCACGGTTCGGACCACAAGAGTGTGGACAGGATAAATCTATAGAGACGAGCCAACCACCTACCGCCATTCCGCCTCGAGTCAGCGGAACAGAGATGGACATCCATATTAAGAAATACACCCACCCGTGAATTCACAATGCCGAATGTTTCGGGACAAAGCAACGGGCCGACTATGCTTGGACTCTGGGCGCAGACATTGCCCAGATCCACCTGTCGGCAAGCTCCGACGTCGTTGTTTCTTATTCTTTCTGGGATGTCCGCTCGAGCAACATGCCACAGGATTCGTCTGCCAGGAGATCCGTCGAATCATGGTGTGACCGAAATGTGAACCGACCGCTCGTGTAGAATTCTTCCGTGTACTCGCACCTCCCTGGATTGGGGGACACGTGAAAAGGTGTGTACTTGCTTAGTATTCCTGACTACAGCCAAGGGCCTCGACAAACCTAGATTCGAAAACTACGCCTGGAAATGTCATACTTTGGCATCGAAACTCGAAAACAAAGTTACAAGTATTGACTCACGGTGATCAGCCAGAATGGCTCACCAAAATCGAACGACAGATCATTGCCCTCGAATCTCTGACTTTGATTGCTCGCGTGACCTCATTACACGCAGCTCGGCGCTCATTGCCAGCCATAGTCTACCCAGTCCAAGCCGCGCGGGATGGAAGGAGGGCGAAAGCGTTGGTGTCACGGCAGAATTATATTGAGCTGGAGTCTGCTGGAAAAATGTCAAAACGTCAGATCATTTACTACCAGGGTATTGGTCAGCGCTCAGCGTATACTCATTGCATACCTTCTTTCCGTGCATCCATCGTAAAGCAAGTAGGATATATTCGATTGCGTTAGTAGTCATACAGCGAAGGACGATTAAAAACAAATGACACAAAATTTGGAAGAACAGGGGTGGGAGAAAAAAGCTCATTCGTCGTTGCAGGTCAGTTTTCGTCGCGCACAAGGCAAGGGGTGGTGAAAGAAAAGAAGATAGCATACGACAAAGCCAAGAGGATGGACACACGTGTGGATCGTGAAACAAATGCGCATAGGTGGGAGCAAGGCACGGCAGAAGAGATGAGGAACTAAGAACATACACACATCAAACAAGAGCAGTGGGAAAAGGGATGAAATAGGACTCACGATGGATAAATCCAAGAAAGCAATGGCCAGCTGCCACCTTTTACCCTTGGTACGCCGTTATCAAGATCCCCCCCAATTTCCATTCCCCTCTCTCCCGGTTTACCTCATTTCCAGATCCTCTCTAAACCACTGAGCGAAGTCTTGCTCAAAATTGATATGTTCATCGGGGCTGAACAGTTCTTGCGCATCGAAATCGTCCAGTGCCCTCGCGACGGATTCCATGAACTCGGTGCTGAGGAAGCTTGTGGGGACCTCGGGTAACGCCGACGTTGGTTGGGTTGCTGGGTGGATCATTTGTACACCATTAATGATAGGAGACGACGAAGAAAGGTCGATGCTCGAACTCGTCAAGCTTGGTGATGGTGGCGTTGTACTGGTTTGTGTACTGCCACTCGAGTTTGGAAAGCCTTGTCCCGATGCATCCGGTGGTCCACCAGTGGGCAGAGTGCCCGCACCACCTCCTGATAGATTCACCCTAGCAAGACCATTTGTGATAGCATATATGTCCTGTAATTGTAGGTGATTTTCAACGAGCGAGGAAAAAGACAGATTCAGACCGACCCCCGTCATGTTTGGCGCTCGTGGGCCATTGGCTTCAGAACTCGTGGTATTGCTGGGCATTTGAGGAGAGATTGAAGTGTTCATGTCAGGATTAGCCATGGCATGGGAACCGTATGAGGGGAAGTTGTTCATGGGATCATGTATCAAACCCGATCTACCTGGACCAAAGTTGGGGGCTTGTAGTCGAGCTAGAGTGACGATGCAGGTCTAAATACTCACATCAACAGTGAAATATGTTAAACCACAAATGATATAACCTTCTCTTCAAGCGTAAGCGACTGTAATTCCTTGTCGTGCATGCCCAATTCGTGCATGATGTGGGTGACTATATTTGTTGGGAGACGACTGAGTTCGACATCGAGACTCTCAGCCCTGAGAGAGGTTTCTGCATTATTTGCGGGAGTCCGACTGTATGGACCGGGCTGCATCATTTGTTCTGGAGGCGGCCTCGTTGCTCAGCTTCAGCGCTTATTGCCAACCGTACCCTGGCCAGTCCAAGTCTCGTAGGGTGGAGGGCGATAGTATTGCAGGGAAGCCGCAAACAATAGAATCCTAGGTTGAGTGTATGTCAGCTAATTCTGTTGCAGTATCATAGTGGAATAACAACCTTCTTGTGGATTGCGCTGAGGACTTGTCCGTGTCTGTGTTCAGAAACGGAACTCAAGCGCTCAAATCACGGGTCTCACAGCTTTTTTTTTATCATCTCGATGTTCAAAGACGCCCACGTCGATGGCGATGGTACGAACTAGTATTACTACTGATCCCCGGTCAAGATTATCCCCAATCCACTGAAATCGATGCTGGTGATGTAGTAGATGCACTGACATTTACAACAGACGGCAAGTATCTTGTCAGCGGGGAAAGAAGTGTTCAAGTATGGCGAGTGAAGACCAGCGAACGAGTAGCGACGATATTGCGCCTAGTGAACGGGATGGCCCTATATGTTACCGTCTCCAAGGATGGTAGATGCATTGTAGCGGTGATTAGTGATCAAACAGGGTGAGACTGAGACTCTCGGAGTCTATCCTGGACGTTGGGCGTTTCGATGGATGTCATGTAATCAACAAAGAGCTCGATTGGACGCCACTTGCTTCTCTAGAGACTCGGACATTCTCTCTGGCGAATCAAATTTCACAAGAGGACGACATATTCGCCTTCGATGTCGGTACAAACAAACCTGTACTTCACCAGGCGCTATGGGACCACGAGTAAGTGGTCATTGCACATTGCATCCCATACTAATCATCGTCAAACAGCCCGCATTACTTCAAGTCTTGTAAAATATTCGCCGTCTTAGGACAGCAGACTCGTCGCGGTGGAGTCGGACGACGTGTTGATCTGGGACGTGACAAGAAACAAACGCGTCTTTGCAGGCGAGATCCCAGGCGGACCGGTCATCCGCGACGTTGATTTTTCTCCAGACTCGACGCGACTTGTCTCTCCCAAGCTGGACCATATACAAGCCATACGCGTCGGACTGCGTGCTCAAAGCGCTCAAGCTCAGCGCTCAGTGACCAGACTGGCGAGCAGAGTCGCGCCTCGTCTCCGCTCACGTCATTGGTAGACGTGTAGACGCGAAATGTGCGTCCTTTTTGTTTCCTGATCATCCATAGCGGCCTTTTCCTCCAACGTCCTGTATTTGTGCCAAGGGACCCCTCTATCCTCAATCATCCTCAATTACTGATCTGTTCCTCGATGGCCTCTGTTTTGTGAGTGCCCTCTCACGTTCACCATAGCCTGCCAGAGTGACAATTAGGGGACACCACAGCCATACTGGAGCAGTCCGTATCAGATCCTGTACAACGCCAGCTTTGCATGTGCCTTGTCCAAGGTAGTACTTGCATGGGTCACGAACGACTCAGTTCCCAGCTTATTGTCCCTACACCGGCGTAGTCACCACAAGAGTGAGATCGCTTCATGTGTACATGGTGACATTTCTCAAGTACTCGCTCATCCATCAACCCATGTGGCAATCTCGCTAGATCCACTCCCTCGGTGCAATCCAAGCCCTGTGCAGGCCCAATTGTAGTCGTCTGTCTAACAGACACAGGAAACAACACGTACTTGACCAGAAATAAGAGCTATCTCCCAACTTGGCTATCACGAAGTAAGAACCCAACCTCATCCATTTCAAACACTAACTTCCATCTAGACTCATCGACAACAAATGCCTACCCCATTCCGCGTACGGATTCAGTGAATACGAGCTAATGCGCACGGAAAACGGGGAGCTAACCGTTAAGGCTAACATTACTAATATTTAGTCGTCGATGTACTTGATGACCTTGCAACCTCGATCCAACAATGACCGCGCGAGGCCCTCGTATCAGCAGGTCATACGAAAGAGGCTGGCGAATCAGCACTGCCCATTAGTCTTGAAGCTCCTAGCGAGTAGAGAGCACGTCAAAGAGTGACCCCAGAGACGCGCAACCCCGCAACGCCATGTCGTCGTATCTGAACTTGATGGTAGGGTTCCAATTTCTGTAGCGCTGGGACAAACATGTGCCCTAATGTCGGATCCCGGTTTTGAGTGTGTTGGCCGCCAGGATCGTCGCTGGATTCACGAACAGGGAGAGTTTAGAGAGAGTAGAGACATGTCCGACATCCTTAGCTTCATGTACCGCAATCCAAACGCCCTCATCATTGTCACTTTCGAGATAGTTGTGTGCGCCGTGGATGAATATAATTGCAAGAGCTTCAGATCGAAGGAGGCGGAAAACAGGTAAAACGGAGCACGAAGGTCGGAGACTATTTGCCGATGGGTCTTCTTCCGTAGAGTATCAGTTAATGAAGGGGTACCGTGGGGAGTGGGCTCCACGACAAAAACCTGTCGAGATGAGTTAGTGGCAGTCGTGATTCGCGGTGAGTCCGACTTTGAAGACTGAGACGCTGGTGGAATCTCCTTCCTGCCCTCGTTTTACGCTTGGTAGAGATGTTAGAGAAACTCTGGTACGACGAAACGACCAAAGGAATGAAGTAGACGTCAACGGTGCAGGCACTACTGCGCAGTAGAAATGAAATCAGCGCCGAAACACGAGGTGGGTCCTATTTCAGGGAATGTATGCCCACGTACTACAGCTTCTCTGCCTACCCACTTGATCTTTGCCAACGTCCATGTCGTCAACGATAGGTGCGTGATGAAGGATAATGTTGCATTGGCGCTGATTGCTGGGCAAGAATATCCTCAGTCGATTGAAATCGATGCCGCCCACCCGGTAAACGCGGTGACATTTACGGCGAACGGCGAATATCTCGTCAGTGGTGGAGACGAGGGTGTTCAAGTATGGCGAGTGAAAGACGGCGAACGCGTGGCGACGATGCAAGCGAGCAGAGTCGAATGTGTTGCTGTCTCTAAGGATGGCAGATTCATCGCAGCTGGGTCGTACTGGAAGATGTTCGTGTGGGATGCGACAACCCACGAACAAGTTTTCACACACACATTCCCGGGCCATCCGATCATCTGCGACGTCGATTTCTCACCGGACTCGACAAAACTCGTCTCTGCCAATGGCAGTGATTGCACAGCCACGCTTTGGGACTTGGCCGCCCTCAAACAAGTGCAAACACTCGACCATGCCAGCGAGTTTGTCCTCGCAGTCAAATACTCTCCACAAGGCGATTGCATCGCTACAGCTACTGCAGAATGCGTCCGGGTCTGGGACAGTAACGATGGGCGCTTACTAGTCGATCTGAAAGTGAAACTGCGCCCACGGCATGGTCTCCTCTGGTTCAACGACCGCCTCTTCGTTAAAACCAAGGACGAAATCGAGGAAATCAATGCATCCACCGGGACCAGCGTCGCTGGATGGTCAGTTCCTGGCGGTAACTCGACTATTGCCCTTCCGCAACATGGGCGGTTCATAGCATACTCCATGGATGACAGCATCATCTTCTGGGACACCTCAACACACATCCAACTTGGCCTCATCCCGCAGAGTCGCGGCGAAGGACTTCCAATCGCTTTCTCTCCGGACAACCAGCTGCTTGCGATTGTTGCAGAGCCACGGAGAATCACCATTGGAGAGCTCTCTTCTATTGTAGTACGTCCCCACACAAACAAGTTTCCCTTTCTCATCTGCGCTTCGTATACAAGGGATCGGGCATTTTTATCGAATTAGGGCCATTCCTTGAGTGGAAAAATGGTCAACTCGCGGAGGCGGAAGCATTACTGACTGCCGTCGCGAGGTCCAAGGATAAGGTCCATCATGTACTCGCTAGCCGAGCACTTGTCCGGGCACGCCTGCAACAGTGGGACGGAGCACTCGCCGACGCTGAAGAGGTACATTCTCTACACTGTCGTACATATAGACGCTGATACCATTTAAACCAAGTCCATCAATACTCAGCCATCCACCTTCGGTTACATTGCAAAATGCGTAACTCTTATCGGCAAGGAGGGCGTACACGCCGCGTGTCGGATAAGCGATGTTGTGTCTCTTCTTTACCCTTCAGATCACGTTGCCATTTTCCTTGTCGTCAAGGTGTGTTTCTGCGCAACGCTCTCAGGATTCCGTTTAGTTTCTTTCTTGTCTCAGGCCGTTGCTCTGTTCATGGCCGGAGAGCACGGGGATGCAATATCGCGTATGGACGACCTCATTGCTGTTAGGCCCTTGGACCCAACGAACTACATAATCCAGGCACGTAAATGATGTGCTATCACCCCGTGGTGTCTCTGATGCTTCTGGTAGGCATATATGCTCTTTCTTCACGGAAACCTGTACATGGAGAAAGGAAATCACGATCGTGCAATTCAGTTGTTTGACGACGCAAGATTTAAATTCGCCAATCGCACAGAGCAACCGCCATTAATAATCGCATTGGTGTGTGGCCTACCATGTCGCAATGTATCGAATCTGATTCTGAGTTCTCATAGATTTCGGGGTGGGAATTTGACAACTTTGCGATCTCGATTGAAAAACGATCGTGTGAGGCTCTCCTTTCGGCAGGTCACACGAAGGAGGCTGGCGAGTCCGCGCTGCGCTTGATTGATCAAGAGGCCAATCCAACCAAGTCTACCAAGACGTGGGTTTGTGGTGAGCTGTCATTCTGCGTTCTCACATCGCATCTAACTCTGAGGAAGACTTCTTACATCAATGTCTTTCCATGCCCGAAAGTAATAACAACGCAAGCTTGACGATCGCCGGCCATAATAATGCACCATACCCTATGATGCCACTATCGAGAGAGTGGGTAAAATTAAAACTCACTACTGGTTCGTGGAAAGACGCCCTGACTGCTGCGACTGGTGTGAGTATTGTTTTGCCTTGCATTGCCGGTGTACCTCACGCGGATTTTGGCCTGTAGTTTTCGCTCCCGAGATTGATAATCTATCAAGTCATTTGTGACTATCTCGAAATGACGGACCGTTTAACAGACGCAGTTTCATGCTTCCATCAACTGTACGACGAACTGGGGCGGGAAATAGATGACGGTGGTACACACTGGACTCGGGGTGAGTGATTACTTGTACAATACCGGGTATATTTGTGTGACTGTTTTCAATCAGACTTCCAGTCTCGATGTAGTGGAAAATTGGAGGACCGCGGTGATATCGCCTCAAATAATAGAGGATTCGACGAGGCCATCATGCAGTACACAGCTGCGCTATCTCTAGACCCCGTTCCTACCAACCAAGTTCTCTTGGTGAAGCGAAGTGCAGCGCATGTAGCAAAGGGCAAGTGGAACGATGCTCTGAACGACGCAGATGAAGTAGTTTACCCTCGATTTCCTATTTGCAGTCGCTAACAGTGGTTCGTCAGGTGATCAGGCTTGATCCCGACTCTCCGTTCGGTTACGAAAGGAGACACGCTGCTTTGCATTGTAAATGCGATCACGAGGACGCAATAGTTGCGTATGAGACAATGTTGCTGAGGATGTCTGAATCTGTTAATCCGTATATTCGTGGTGAGGATAATCGCCTCATGTGGATATTCCTCTGTTGATGTCTTTCATAGAACGTTCCCGCCACTATCTTCGGCCAGATGAAAATAAAGAAACGATCCGGATGACCATCAAA
>JBBPMY010000995.1:0-10175 GCA_038090615.1 Phylloporus gajari
GATCCATCAATTTAATCCAATGATCACAATCATGGTCTGCTGCCAATAGCTCATGTATGAAAGAGTTGACATCATCTTTAAGAGATTGGGCATGCTGGAGCATCAGGAATGTGGATGACCAACGAACAGGCATGTTGAGTAGTAACTGAAGAGGTAGATGGCAAGGAGGGTGACCTGGTTTATCTTGCATTTGCACTTTCAGGAAAAGCTCTTTCTGCTTTGCAGATGAGTGCTCCTTCACAGCAATTGTCCAAATGACACCAATTTTGTCCTGCTGTGTCTCACACCTTGTGATCAAATCATTGTCTGGCTTTTTTAGGTCATACACCTTTGACTTGCTATGCACATTAAGCAGTGCTTGTGTGACTAAGTTGACAATGTGTGCAAGGCACCTGCACCATCATAGTTAGTCATACTATGCACATGTATGTAGTAAAACACAGCTGACTGTACACAGTAACATTTGCCATCAAATGGTTTCCCTGTCACCTCTTCTATTAGGTTTGCAAAGTGAACCATCATTGTATCCATATTTGATGCATTATCGCATGTTACATGTCTGATCTGTTATCATGATTATAGTTACTGCTGTTACCAACATTGTACCACAATTCAGACTGACCTTGTGTGCTATGCCTAATTGCACAACAACCTTATACAGCCCTTGAGCAAGTCGAAGGCCATTGTGGGCATTGTTAAGCTGAACAAAGCTGAGGAGTGCTGTGTGAATCTTCCATGCACCTAGTACCTTCTCCTCAATCCAGGAGCCCATCACTGCAAAATAAGCATTGATGTTTGACACTTGCCAGGTGTCACAGGTCAAATTAACCCAGCCTTTGACTGAGTCACTCTAATAAGTTAAGTCAAGTTGTGGCAGACATAAGACAGCTCAAGGTACCTACAAGTAATCGCATGTGTAAACCACACATTTGACTTTTAAACATGTTGAGAATTTCATTATGTGTTGCCTTTCAGTTGGGTATTGTCATGCCCGATGTTGCACGAGATGTAACATTGATCATTTTTTTGAACAACGGGTGCTCAAGTGCCATTAACAGCTGGTCAGTATTGATAACCCACTCAATGGCAGCTTGCAGAAAGAGAGTATCACTATATGGAGGGATGATCTCCTTGGCCAGTAGGGGTTGGAGGTGAGGATCTAGCTGACTTTGCTTATGCATACTTGTATCCTGTTCTTTGCGTTGTTTGCAATCCTTTGAGAGCATGGATGTGAATCTGTTTGCCTTGGCCCATTGCAGATACTTGGTCTATATGTGCATTGTGAATCTCAAGGCACAATAAAAAATATAATGAACACACATGGTAATAGCATTCAAGATGTTGCTGTAATGTTGAAATCTCTGAAACAAGAGGCACTACGTGTGATCCTTTTCTACATGCATATTGGTTTCAGTTGAGATATAGCAGTAAATGGCTTATGAGCATCTTTTGCACATCAGTAAATCACCCCCCTTCTGTACATTGCTGTATAGCTCTGTACACCCCTGTACAGAGCTGTAACACTACAGCCAAGTCCCCCTTTGCACTGATCTGTACAGCCTCTGTACAGATCTATACAGAGCTGTACAATTCTGAAAGTCTGTACAGTTTTGATCTGTACAGTGTTATACAGATGTACACAGATCTATGACAGTTCTGTACAGCTCTGTGAGAGCTCTGTACAGGTTCATAATAGTCATGTACAACTCTGTAATAGTCCTGTATAGATCTGTAATAGTAATGTACAACTCTGTAATAGTCCTGTACAGGTCTGTAATAGTCATATACAACTCTGCAATAGTCCTGTACAGGTCTGCAATAGTTCTATACAATTTCTACCACTCCCAGCACTCATTTCCAACTCAGTCTCATAATTCAATAACCATAGTTCAACTGACACCTAGCAAGAAGACAATAGCACTAGCAACTACACTACATCTTTTCCATGGGAGCCAAAGCATACTCATTCTCATCACCAGGAATAGGCTTGCCCACAGGCTTGGAAATACCTTTTCTATAGTAACATTAGATTGAATCATATGCAGAAATGAAGATACTTGCTGAGCATGTTTGCCCCACTTCTTGAGCTGACTTTGAAGTAAAGGTCCACCAACATCATTCTCAACAACTTCACCCATCATAGCATAGAATTTTTTGTACTCTCGTTGTTCAATGTGACCCACAGCATCCTTTGAGATCTTGCCATGCTTTTCAAGGCAATGGAGTGCTGCCTTTATCTAAAACAAACCGTGGTCAGCAATTCAAATGACAACATAAAAAAAGATACCCCAGATGTGATTAGGACTAGCACAGCTTCAGGTAGTCCTTCTTTGAATGATCCTGTCTCACCAAGTAGCTTCTGGCTTGTTCCATAGTATGCCAAGACACATAAATGAAATAGCACCTTGTAGTGTTTAAAAGTCTGGTTAGGTTCGCTTTTTTGACCTGAAACTTCATAACCGTGACCTAACCGGTTATGGGAAGTTCCAAATGGGGTCATAACCGAACCTTAACTGTCCAAAACCGGTTATAAACAGTTACAACCGGCTTTTGAAAAACCGGTTATTCCTGTGGGAATCCTGCTTTGTCATGGTGGCACGGAATATTCTATAGATCAATAGCTATCTACTGACCCTCTAATCGAAAGATTCGACTCAGAAATGACTGAGATATGATTAATTTAAAATGACATGTCAGTTCATGAGACCTAAAAATGTACCAAGAGTAAATTGTAGGGCTATAAAATCAGAAAAAATACTAGAAAATCCCAAAAAAAATAGGGGAGATAGGGGAGGTGGCTATGCACTTCCTGTAACTGGTTACAGACCAGTTATGACCGGTTTTTTGTGGTTACAGATTTTTCCAGATCAGCCATAACCTTAACCATAACTGATTGTAACCTTAACTGACTGTAACTGATCGTCAGTTATGATCAGTTATGGTTCAGTTAGGTTACAGTTATGGGAAGGTTATGTGACTGGACTTTCAATCACTAGCACCTTGTGGGCAAAGTTGAGTTCTGTATGCTGTTCAATGTGAGAAAAGGCAAGTGTTAGCATGTAGTAGCAATGTACCTTATCCTTTGACAGTCCACAAAGGAATTTTACACCTTGAATTAACTTGGCAGCTTGAGTTCAAACCCATTTGAGTGCATCGTCCTCACGGAGATTTGAAGGCGGCTTGAGGTGGTATAAAGCAATGACCTCATGGAAGCATAGCTTTTTGATTTTACAACAGAAGGTGGAGCCATCATTGTATATCTGTGTAACATAGGCAGTTTGTTATCAGCGTGTAATGAAAACCATACCAAGGTATATAGTTCCTGTGTATAGTGGGGGAACATTCCAGCTTCAAGAACAACGCAGTTTTGCTTGTAGTGCTTCAGAATATGTTCAACAATGCCTGCGATAATATCACTCTTTGCAAGATCAGGACTGGGGAATGCATCTCATGTAGCCAAGTGAACTTGGTACTCAGTTTTCATATACTCTATGAACCATTTCCATGCACCAGGCCAGAAACTTCATTTCTTGGCTGCCTTGGACAACAGTATAGGAACCTCAATATCTGACTCTGACACTGATTTGTCATGAGTATAAACTTGCACATTGTGTCATGAATTTCTAGAGTGTTTGAGGTTGTGACGAGAAGGTGCACAGGGAATCCAATTGTGTTGATGATGGTGGACCAGTACGTCATATTCTCCTGATGACTCCGGGTAGTCTCTTGGATCATCTTGCATGTACTGCAGTCTTGAGCAGGCTCCATCGTGTTGAGTGATTCCATGGGTTCTATCTCGAACAGGAACACCTGTTCTATCATGTCGAATGGGAGCATGGGTTCTATCCTGTTGAATGGGAACTTGGGCATGAAGATTCTGTTGGTTGTGAGCTTGTACAAGCTGTGCTTGTTGTTCAAGTGTGCTGCAGCCTGAGCTCCTCACAACATGTTGAGGAAATCGTCCATGACGCTAAATGAGCAATGTTCAAAGATCATCAACCATGTACTGGAAGACCTTGCATGCGCTTCGACTCCAACCCTTCCTTGGTGACTGACTGCCTGCTCGCCTCCATTCTCAGGGCCAATGTGTTCATCATCATCTGATGAGTCCTTGTCGCTGGGGGAACCTAAGTGCTCTTTATCTGAGCTGTCGTCAGAAGAGTGGTCATTGTTGACTGGCTCCCCTGGATTGAACAGCTGCCTATTGTCCAGTGATGCCTTGCTGTCATCAGAAGATGCTTCATTGTCGCCCCGGAATGCATCTTCACCAGGTTCTTAATCAGCCCCATTTTCGCCATGGAACACATCTTCACCCTGTTCTTCATTGGCTCCATTGTCACCATGCAACCAAACATCTTTGTCAGGTTCTTTGGTAGCAGCATACATAGTTAGCTGCTGTAGGAATGATCACCTCCAATTGAAAATAACAATGCAAATCGGGCTCACCTATGGCCCATTGCCAATGATCATGCTACTCTTCATCAACCTGACCCAAAGCCAAATCTTGGGCAGCATCCTCATCAAGTAGCTGAGTACCACCTTGAGGTGAACTTTTCGAACTTCAGATGTTACATGCACAGGTGAAAAAGATATCACGACATATGCATTAGTTGTGGGGTCTTGTATTACCTCTCTGTATCCAAAGCGTGAGGTTGGGGATGCTGGTTGAAATGTTGGCTGGCCAACTAGCATTGTAGACAGTTTGATTGAACCCTAAAGAGCACCAATGAGTACTAGAACTGATGTATGACAAGACTTACTGTATTGCCACTATTCCTCTTGAGACCTGTGTCACCCTGCTGATGTCGCTTGTGTGGAGTGGTATGTTATGGCACCATAGGGTTGAGCAGTTTGCTGGCTGGCACCTCAACAGCATCCTTCTGTGCACGTTTCGCAATGTGAGTGATGGTGTCGCCATACTTCTCCAGTTGCTGTGAGGCCCCACCTCTATCTGCCCCAGACCTCTTTTGGCATGATGATGGTTCTGGATGAGAAGAAGCTGCCTGTGAATCAGCAGCAGGCACAGCTTTCTGCTTTCCCATGAAAAGCTATCCAAGTTAAAATGTTTGATGGCGGAGTTAGAAACACATAATATTTCAAATCTGACTTACATAATGCTTTATCAAAAGCAGTACAGAGACAATGTACTTGGAAAGACATAGGTGGACAACCTAGCTACAAAAGAAATGACACACTGTTGGCTCAATTAGAGGTAGAACGAGGATGTTGGAAACAACTCACAATGTTCATTGTGGTTGTACATCCAGTTGCAGTCATCAGTCACGCTGGAAATGCTTGCAAGAGGTAGAATGATATTTGGGCGTGCCAGTAGTAGGTCTGGATTTCTCATCATCATCAGATGACAGTAAGGGACACTTTGGAAGAGTATCATGCCATGTAGCATAGTGAGATCTTGCAATACCTATAGTCACCTCCTTGAGAGCATCGAAAACTTCATCCCAATTGAATAGCAGATTTGATGGGGACCAGTCATGGATAGTCTTCAACCAGGTCTGAATCCCCTGGTCTTCTGCAGCAGCACTGTTTCAGGGAGAAGATTTTGGCGAAATGACAGAATCTGTGAATGCTGAATGGGGAACAACATTTTTGGCATACATGAAAGCAAGCAATTTGACCGCAAACATTATCTGCTCGAGCAGATGATCAACTGCTTGAGTTGATCGGTGGGGGTGGAGAGTCTGCATGGTACAAGTGACAGATAATTGAAACGACTGAGAGAAGTACAATTCACTCACCCCTCCTGTGTATACATAGCCATCATAATTATCAAGATCAATCTGCTTGTCTGAGTGGGAGTCACAGATCCAGATACTGATATTGACAGATGTGATATCAAGTAATTTGATGCCATCATAGATGGCTAACAGAGAATTGCTGCTATCACAGAGCAGAAGCCACTCGTTCTCCAGTGCCAACTCACTAGCAGCATATGCTTCTACAACCAACAATGTTGCATATGGAAGAGAGTGCCTGATCTTACTGATATTGATGATCATGGCCATGAGTGCATCCAGATGATTGTTTGTGAGCAACCTCAACTTCTCTTTCACATGGGCCTCTGTTTCCATGAACACACATTCTATGAAGAAGATTTTGCGAGGGACCTGGAGGTAGGGATCTCCTCCACCTCTAGTGGAGATTGTGAGATGAATGTCTGGGATGGTGTTACCACTAACTCCTCGGATGAGCATATTGCAATGGTATCTAATCGTGATCTTGTACTCTCCAAACCAAAGGGGCATGGAGGCAATGGTGGACTCCAGCATGAAGCTCATTTGTGTGAGCGGGGCTTCATGGACCTTTCTTGGCATCATGAGGATAAGCTTCTGAATGTTGTGGAAATAAGTAGGCTGACTAGAAGCAGATGAGTCAGGGTTGTGATATGTTCCCATACAACATAACCTACCTCATGATCCATTCAAATTCATCCTCAAGCTTTCACTCAATGTATGCATATTCCACAGCGTTGATACCTTCAAACATCACCTAACCCAGTGTTGCATAAGTACAACTCAGCCTATTCAAGAAAATACAAGTCCAAATTCACACTATGACTCAGTGAAGTGTGTTACCATTGGAGTTCTTTCAGCACTTTGTCACACTTTGCTGGTAGGCACAAGTCATAAGAGCAATAGCATTAACAGTGGCCTAGCCTGCAATAGTTAATTTGCATACCCAAGTCCAGCCCTCTGTCACCCCCAGAACTCACCTTGGAATTGCGTGGTGACAAAATCAGTGGTGATTTGTGTTGATGATTCAAGTGCCTAGCAGATGGGTAAGTGTCCGTCACATAACCTGTGAAATGGTGGTTGCTAGTGCCATTCAGACTAGCATGAGGCCAAGACTGGTACAACTGGCCAATATGATAATCAAGGAGACATCCTCTGGCCATATCAGAGAAAATGTCAGATGGTGGTATCGCTACCAGTATGAGTTGCTCAGCCTTTTATACTTATTGCATTGTAAGAGATTAATCCTAGTGCATTACAAATCAAACCACATACATATATAGCAAATTTGCATACACGAATAGTAGATTGCTTACATGACTGCAATGCAATAGTGATCTAATCAAGTGCACAATGCAAAAAACAACTCTTTACCAAAAAAATGATTGAGATAGAAGAACAAAGCATAGCATGATGACATCTTTGCAGTGAGGCATGGATTGGCCTTCTGGCCGAACCTTGGAACGATTGGAGCTAATGCTCACACTTGCGAGAGTGGAACAACATCGCTGATCAGAATCCCAGAAGCTCTCTGAACCTGCTTCACAATATGCATACCCATAATGTTGTCAAAATCCATGTTGCATACTGGGACATTATTGAGTCTTGCAGCATAAAGAAGAAATTTGTTACTCCACCAGGTCCCTTCCTGACCTCTTGGGGGAACAGGTCTGAAGATCAACCATATCTCACATACCGCATGACCTGCAAATGTGTCCCTATGAGCTAACTATAGCCAATTATATAGGATTACCTTGTAGGCCACTAGCTGGCCATACTGCATTGTCATCAATGTTGATGAATGCCACATCATACCATCCCTTCTGCCAACCAGTCATTGGAGATGGAGGCGAGGCAATTAGTGATTGAGCAGGAAGGACATGGGTCGGATCATGATAGGACCTTTGTTGTACATGAAATTTGTGCCAAATTTCTAACCATTTGAATGGTAAAGGGTCATTGGGGGAATATGGTCATTGACCACCAATTCAAAATGGCCTGTTGTCATGATTGTGGTGAATGTAGTGCACCAACATGGCCTGGAGATCTGGTAAATCGTATTTATCTGCTACGGTATCGATATCCATGCTACTGACAGCTGGGTTGAACCTGAGGTGGAAGGCTCAGGTCCAGAGGTAAATGTATGGGGGGGAACACTCTGGAGGGTCCAGCAGAACGGGAAAAATAGTCAACAACAGGGTGAAGGGAGATACCAGGCAAATCAGATGACTCCCTGTCTACATCAGATCGAAACCCATTGGCCTCTCTGCCTTCATCATCGGAAGCCACCTCATTGTCCAAGTCAAAGTCCATTCACACCGGATCTGAGTGATGACTATCACTGTCATTGTCCAGATCCATTGTGGTTGATTCTAATTGATTGTTCTGATCTTCTTTTCCATGGATGCACAGTATGAGTGAAAACACACAACATTTTTCTTGTCAATTGAGATATCAACATATTTGAGAGTCAAAGTCAATATTGTTGGTGGTGGTTGCAGGAATCTTGACAATGTTGATATGAGTGTGCTCTGTTATATCTGTGGTCCAGTTAATAGGAGGACCAAAGAGGAGAACGCTAGGAGCAATGTTCTGCATGGCCTCGAGCTTAGGAATGTTCCAGTGTTGGATCACATTGCCTTTCCCCCCAGCAGGCACCAGCATTCGTAATATGATGTTTATGGGTGTGAAATTCCTGGAGAGCTGCTGAGATATTGTGATGTTCAGTATCATTGATGATCGGCAATTGCGACAGATACCGAAACTCTAGCAGAAAGCGAAGTGCTCAGACAACACCTGAAGGTGCAGCATCTGCAATCACTGCGATCATGTATTGTTGGAGGTCTCGGAACATTCTTCCCATCACTTGTTTCAGCTTTGTGATCCTGGAGGTGAAGTGTTGGTGACCTGTAATAGGCTGAAGGATCAAAAAGTGGTAGTTGATTTCCTCAGAGCCAACAACATCAACATTAATACACCATTGCACATCATGGTTATAAAAGAATCTGATTAGATAGTGGAGAACTTCCAGTGGAAGAAAGTAGGGCAGATTGGAAAGTGGCCAATTTTGCCAGAAGGGTAGTGCAACACTGTTAAGGTGGTATTCTTTACATGCTCCAAAGAAATCAAGCAGGTTGTTGGGGTCAACATCAATCGAGTTGATCTGGCTAAGGGTGATATCTCCAGTTCAGAGATTGTGTTGGAAGAGGTTGCTGAATTGAGTGTAATCAGCTTGGGTAACCAGTGAAGTCTTGCCCCAGAAGTACGCTATGAGGGCTGCCTCAGGTAGATCAACAATACAACCAGTGAGGGGGGTGTAACAATACTGGTTATTGCCTAGAGGGTCCGAAAGCATAATGCCAATCAAAGCTGCCTGTTTGAGAGGTGCTACCACAATATCGAGGGCTTCATGGTACAAGCAATCCAACAAAATGCCCTTCATCCACTGATTACTGTGGATGAATTCCATGATAGGAGAAAGGCAATTGGGACGAAGGCATGCAGTGAAGCCTTGCTTCAAACATCAGCATGTATGTTTGCTAGTGACATGAGGAGGGGATGTGAGACTTTTCCACCACATTGATTTGTTATGTTCATTTTATCTGACAATAGGATGACACCGAGGATGGTGCCTCCTTTGCTGTCAGGAAGTTCCTTCTATCCAAAGGTGAGTTTGACTCAACTAACTCATATGTGGGCAGATATACTCACCTGTATTTCCCAAGCGATGTTACAAGACATCCATTCCATATATACTCTAACTAAATGTTGAGCAGTGGTAAAAACACAGTAAGGCATGAAGTTGATTGAGTCTTGGAAAAGGGGATTGAGAAGTAGCATTTGCAAACACTCGATGGTGTCCCTGTAAAATAGCCTTGTGACTCCTTTTGTGGTGTACAATGTATTGATATGACAACACTTCCATGGAGGGACTTTGGGCAGAATTTCTGTGAGACTATGGAGCCTCAATGTAGTTTGGAACAAGAGTTGAAGCCGTTTGATCTAAATATTGGTGAGTCTGATCTCATGGAACATCTGAGAAAAAGAACATACCAATACTAGAGACAAAAAACAATTGATGGCAGCCATACTGAGGTTGGACTTGAGCAGGAATTCTGCCAGTTCCCATTTGAAATAATCAGCAAATGGATAGTATAGATTCTCAGACTTCTGAATGTCTGAGAAAATATCTTGATCAAATGCATCCATGAAGGTAGTACCTTCATTGCCCACAACCCTGGCTGCTCTTGGAGAGTAGTCGATGACCAGATTTGGGGCCTTGAGATCATTCCTAGCATTGTTACGATTTCTTCTTTTGTCTTAGCTATACGAGTTCTGGACGTTATTTCCTTTCTCTACGATTACTCACTTCCTCTTAGTCATCGGCCTGATGACTCATCATCTATTCCTAATCGTAGCTCTTCC
>JBBPMY010000996.1:0-10171 GCA_038090615.1 Phylloporus gajari
AGATCCTAGGGAGATCCTGGCCTGGGACCCTGCTCAAGCGACTGTGGTTCATGAGCGTCGCGTGCACGCAAGCTCTGGCATTGCCCATTCCATAAACATAAAGGAATCGACGCTCCCGGAAGTACGCGTACCGGAACATGACACAGATGCACAAACTCTTGATGTGTCTCAACCGGCTCCCGATCCCATCGAGTCGATAAATGGCACGGTTGAAGCCCTGAAGGATCCAGCTCCTAAAGGTTGCGCAGACAAACAGAGCAACGGACCCACTGACTTTATGAACGGCGTCCGACCTCCATCAGACATTGGCCTGAAGTCCCCCTTCCACCCCGCTCATTACCCGTCACCGTGGCCGCTCGTGCCGTTTGAAAGCCCATGTTCTCCCTTCCCTCTTCAGCGAGCAATACCGATCCATCTCCTACCCAAAAAGCTCCATGTGCACGATCCATGGAATCTGTTACACACTGGAAATTTTTATAATGCAGCTTGCAATAAAGAATCTTGGAGCTCCAAGACTGATCACATACGTACTTATACTCTCTCACTCCCGCCTGAGTCTCAAGAGATGGCTGAAGCAGCTTCGAAAGCTGCCGCTGCTGCCGAGGATGAATTAACTGAAACCACTATCCTTCCACAACAAACAGAGGGACCCACGGAGGAACCCGCGATTCAGGTTTTCTTCCCCAAGAAACCTTGCAAGCCTACGCATGTACCTGAAGCTCATTTGTACTTGTCTCCCAAGGGAAAGCTTGGGACAGGGCACCATTCTGTCGTTTACGAGGCTGACTTGGAGCTTCCGCGCGACCTTTTCTGCGAGAGCACTTATTGCGAGACTTGCCTTAGCGAACAGGTCCAAGCTAGTGTTGATCAACTGAAGGAGTCTGGGGAGTGGGAACGGCGCCTGAACGAAGGGGCAGAAAAGTATAAGGGACAACACTCTGGCTTTCATGATACTGCAACTTCATCTCCTGTCCAGACTCCCCTGCGCTATGTCGGCTTTGTGAAGGTCAGGTTTGAGCACGAGCCTCTGCGAACGATTGACATGGTAACTCCAAATGCATTGGGGGAGGTCCCCCCGTTGGATGCGCCTGCTCAGGGCTTTGCGCGTGTGTCTGACCCCGTGCTCCGTCGCCATGTTGAATACGATGGAACAGTAGTTCCCATCCACCTGAACATCCAGTGGCAGAATCCATCCTTTCCTGAGACTATCTGCGCGCATCAGGCAAAGAAAAAGAAACCAGTACCGCGGACGGCCACATTCCGTGTTGCAGCAAAGTTGTCACTCCCTGGTGATCCACACCTTGAACGCGAAGCCTCCAACTACCTCAAGTTCCCCGCGCACTTTTTCCAACACTGGAACGGGTACAACGTCGTACCACCCCTCCATGACCCAACGCCCGTCGGCGCTCTCGTCCCACAGTTCTTTGGATATTACACGCCAGATGCGTCAACCAGGTCTGGCCACAGAGGCTATCTCAGCCCTATCATGCTCATCGAACACTGCGGTACACCTATCCGCGCCTACAAGCTATCGATGGACGACCGCCAAGAGTGCGCGGCACTCTTGTTCCGGTTCCACTTTGCGGGCTGGCTCCATGAGTCGTTTGCGGAGCGGAATATTTTGATGCAAGAACGCCATCCGACGCGGAGTCCGATGGAAGATGAGGATCAGCCGGACGAGAGAGACATGCCCTACCGACGTCACAGCTATAGCTTCCGGTTGATCGACTTTGGTCGGTCGTCTGAGTATGGGCATGGGTCGAATCGGGCTGTTGAAGAAAGCGAAGGAAAGTGCCTGTTTGGCATTCATTGATTTTTGTGGACCCTAGGACTGACCTGCATTTTGTCCTTTTTTAAATTGTGTTGACTTCCCTTCTGTTCCCAAACTGTATTGCAAGTGTAGAAGGAAGCATCACTTGATGGCGCACTATCTTAGTACACAAGAAATCGAGTATCTGTATCATATCTCCTGCACGACTCATGTACAATATAATCGGTCTTTTATTCAGGTAAAGGTTGACACAGATGTTCTACACAGTGATAACATCTTCAATAACTTACAATATCAAAACCAATGACACTACAGCTTATACTCGAGTTTCATCAAGATCTCATCCTTTCTGCCAATGACTTCATTGATATCACCATACCCAATCAGACCCATCGAAATATGCAAGTCACAAATTATCTGCGACAGGATTTGCTCGACCCCTTGCTGTCCAGCAATCGCAAGGCCATACATGAACGGACGCCCGACTATCATGGAGATGGTCAGAATCTACACATGGCTGGAACAGGCAAGGGGACTGACTAAAGACACCTTGAGCACCAATAGCGAGAGCCTTGATGATATCGCTCCCCGTGCGGATCCCCGAATCAAAGAGGACAGTCAATTTTCCGGATGCTTGGGCAGCCCGGACTTTGGGCGAGCCCATGATGTTATCGAGTGCGTCCAACGAACCGATTGCACCGTCCACTTGGCGGCCACCTTTGAGTATATCAGCGTTAGCCTAATCCATTCTGAAGCGATGTATACATACCGTGGTTGGAAACGACTATGCCTTCGAAACCATGTGCGATTGCTTTTTCTGCATCCTGCAAACACATGCGTCTGCCCATCAGACAAAGTCAAAACGATCTGCACAAGACAGACACGCACCGACACAGCTTGGATGCCTTTGAGTACGATAGGTCCATCCCAGTTGTCCCTGATAAACTCCAACTCTTCCCATGACCTAAACACCCCAAAGTTCAGCTCCTCGAGCCACGCATTTCCCAACATCATCTCCCGAGCCACCCGTTCATCACCCTTGGCCGCTTCCTTGACCTTTTCTGGCACCAGAGGGAACGCAGGCACTTCGCCCCGACGTGGCTCCAGGCCGAAACGCGCCATGAACACCGGATCGGACGTGCCGACTTGTATGCCGACCCCATAGCCACCGGGAACGTATGCGGTCTTGATGTCGTGTGGACGCCAACCGATTGTCATCGCGTCGAGCGTGACGACGAGTGCCGTGAATCCGTTTGTTTTTGCACGTTTGAGCAACGAGACCGTGACCTCGGGTGTACGAGGCCTAGAAAACTCCGTGGTGAGCGGTCCGCCCTCGGGTCGGAAGAAAATGAGTTCACCAGTAGAGTTGGTACCATCGGAGCCCGTTGGGTCCGTTGGCTGCGGCTACATCTTCGATGGACCGGGAAGAGGCGGTACTCATGATGTAAGGAACACCAACGTTGGCAGCTGCGCGTGCGCTCGCGAGTTCACCATCTGCATGCAAGATACCCTGTACGCCAATAGGCGCAACAAATACCGGGACAGGGTATCTCACGCCAAAAATCGTAGTCTGATAAGAAAACGGCTGTAAGAGAATGCCGGGCTATTTGAAAACCAGATGCGTACTTCCAATTTGCGATTGGTCACACCAGTAAGCATTCTTGGGACAATTTTCCAATTCTCTAGTGCCCTCTTATTGGCGACGTCTGTCGACCACGTCCCCGCGCTTCCAAAGGTGTACATGTACGCCGCTAGAAGGGGGGCAATACCACGCATGCCAAACGCCCTGCAATCAGCCTTCCATGGGGGAAACGGGTGGTGCCCAGAAACGCACGAAGATGATCCTTCATAGCTTCTCTCGCCTTTTGTTCGATTTCCTTCATGTTAACCGTGCCCAGGAGCGGTGGTTTGCCCTGCATATAGATATCCGACACGAACTTGATCCATTTATCTGGAAGTGGTGGGGCAGTCATACTGAACAACGCCTGTTCATCCAACGTAGTGTTGCCGTCGAGGCGAAGTAACTTCGAGATTAATTCGCTTCTTCTCGCAAAAGCGCCACTTGGGCGCAGTTCAAGAACACCGAATTGAGAACGAAGCTCACCTCGTTTGCTTCGAGAGGTCCATCATTACACCTATTTACTGGGACTGGCCCCAGGCTATCCCCTCAGTAGCTGTACTCTCAAATACACAACTGATCCAGAACCTATGTCGTGCGAAGGTGAAGTTTGCCAGGTTCGACTCGAACCAAAGTAAGCGGCTTTTAGTACTAAACACCGCAGGCACAAATCAACGGATGCAACGCAGGTCTTAACTCTCCCCTTTCATCAAATCGTTCTATGTCTAATGGTTGGCATACACTGAACGACGCAACAAGCTTTCAACTGGGGCCGTTGTCGAAGCGCTCCAAATCCTCAAGTCTAGTTTCAAGCGGGACTGACTCAATTTTACCCCGGACCTGGTTGCAAACGAGTGTGATTATACAATTCCAGGCCCAGTCATGGTTGATGAGTTGGTAGAGGCAATGGTATACAACGAACTCGCAGTGTTACTTGCAAGGCAGTATTGAAATGGTCACGCGTCAATAGAAGGTTGGAATGACGGGCCAGTTTCCCAGCACAACCGAGCTCAGCGCTCGGCCTTAGACGTGGTACCGCAGCTCGGCAGGAACCTTGTTTAGCAAGTGCTTCCCACGGTATACGAGTGCTTCACTACCGACGTACAAACTCAAGTCGTTCCTCCAGCCAACAGCCTTCTCCGCCCCGATAGCATGATGGCGGCCATATCATCGCCTCCCGCGAACGCTGCAGATACAATACCACATCTTTCACCATGTCCACATTACCATGTACGAGCACCACCCGCAATAATCTCACTCGCATCTCCCTGACCTGTCCGTCTACGCGCCGTTCCCTGCCCTCTGCATTAGCCTCCATATCTGCAACTGGTCCCAAGCGGTATATGCAAAGTGATGTACCGCTACAAGTCTCAGGAATCCTTGCACGGTCCCGTCGCAGTGCCGTCACATAGGTGCTCAGCGTGCCCGCGTCTTTTTCGGTCGAATGCAGGTATTCCCATGACATCCCCTTACGCAAGCAGCAACCTGTCATCCGGTCCTTAGTAATGTCATTCAGTTTTGCTATCGTATCGTTGTCCCTGCTTCTTTGACTGCCAGGCATTCTAGCCGCTTGAGGAAAGTCGTGGCGGGCCACAGCGCAGCATTACATGCCCGCTAACCCGTTCTTCCAGCGCTGTTCGCTTCCCGAGTTGACGGAAAGGGGGCGTATACTACGCAAGAACACGGTCTATCCGAACAAGGGAAGTGGCGATGGACAAGCTTTCCCTTTCCACTCGTGTGGGATAGCGTGATTCCTCCGCTTCGCCCACCCACCATTCCCTTGGGACCAAACCTTCATCGATCGTCCGTCTTTAGGTTCCACATACGATGTGAGTCGGATCCTATCCACCCACTCAGCCTGCAAGCAGCTAGGCAGTCCTTGGAGCCGGCCGCTGCCTTCCGTCAGTCATACTGTACTCAGACTTATTATGTACGGTTGTACCCATGTACCACTCTCTTCCTGTTCACTCACTTGTCTTGCCAGTGATAGTCAATTGAAGATTGCTTCTTCGCTTTCCTTCAGCACTTTGGTACTTCTAAATTCCAAGACATCATTCCTGCTTGTACGAGGGACTGCTTTGAGTCGAGCGAAAGTCTCACACCTAGTTGTTTCGTGGGAGAGTTCTGTGTTGGCCAGAAAGAAACGAATAACGTCCCACCGAGTTCACAAACTACCTCCGAGCGATATCAAAATCGCGCCATTCTAGTTCAAGCTTGGTAGTTGCGTCCGAACACATAATTTGGCAGCCTTGTTGAGACTCTGATCGGCTCCACACAATCAGCGTGGTGGGTGGGAGACGAGTCTGAACGTGCTTGGCTACCTCCTTTCAAACTTTGACTCAAGAGCCGTAAACAGAACAAAAACGTGTGTAAAATCGGAGCCAATTATAATTTTCAGTTGAGCGGACATGAGTCGGGAATGCCGTGCTACTATCTACAGGATGTAACCGATTCAAAAACCAGTTAGCCCGTGTTATAACTCGGCAAAGATCGTTAAGACCTTATTTCCACCAATGAGAGGGCTTGAATCAAGGACGGAAGAGTCGTCAGGCGATAACTCTGCTTTGGTGATTAGTAGTACCACACAGGTTGCATAAAGTACCAGATATATCAATTGGAGTCTCTCCACAATCCATCAGAACATCTCACGGAAAGTAGGGTTGCGCCCATTGCATGTTTGCACACGTCGAAATAAAGTGTAAGAGTCTGATGAAAAGCACCAGTAGATCTACTGATCTCATGTTCGAGAGTAACGATTCCAAGTGGTGCCCCCATCATCCATCACATAAGGAACTGCGGAGCGTGTCAACTTACAGCAGGGGGTTCCTCCAGAATAGATGGTAAATAAGTATCAAAACCTCGCCATTTCAGTTTTAATTAAGTTCACATTCTGTAATACTTTTCCGAGCATGTTCGGCAGCCCTGTTGGGGACTCTGATCGGCTCCACACAATAAGCGTAATGTATGAGTACAAGGTCATCTAAACTATTGGAGATATATCAATCAGAGTCTTTTCACGTCTCACGGAAAGTAGGGTTGTGCCCACTGCATAGAGTCCGAGTTTGCACACATCGAAGTGGTGTGTAAGAGTCTGACGAAAAGCACCAGTAGACCTAGTACTGATCTCATTCCAATTACGGTCTCAGATGTGTTACGGTTCCAAATGGTGCTTCCGTCATCCATCACATTACAACAGGGGGTCCCTATATGGATGGCAAATATTTACGGCTAGGTTAGTTATCAGCGTTATGGTACCGTTGTAACGTCAAGAGTCCCCCAGACCCCGTATCTGAATCATTGGCCAACTCCGCCAACCCGAGGTGGTCCCGAGCATGCTGGGCCTCCTTCCCCTTCAAGGAGCCGAATAGGCTGAATGGCGGCGGTCTTCAGAAACGTATAAATATAAGGCCCATCCGTGCTGCTGTGAATCAACACATCTACTACTCCCCCAGAAATCGACGTGTTATATCCTTCCAATCGCAATGTCCACTATCGCCAACGTTCAGTTCCCTAACCAACTCATTACCCTCTTCGAACCCTTTGGGTATCCTGTAGGCCACCACAAGCTTGATGGATTCAGGTTCAGAAATCAGTTAGTACGTACCGACAGCTCGCACTTGTGCCGAGAACGCAACGGTCACTCACCAATTCGGTAGTGGCGCTTCATCAACAAAGGAGGAAACCACATCGCCCTCCTCAATGAGGCCACTAAAACCTATCTGAGCCCAACTGGTGGTAGCCCTCAGGAATATATCTGGGTTCTGGCCCCCAAATCTTCCCCTGCCTCCGGATACCAGTGCGTTTTCAGTCAAATTGTATTTTCTCGTCTGACTTCGTTTGACCTTTGTCAAGTATCCAAACCACGGATGGGAGATATACCTTGGTCCTCTACAGTGGCGAAGATAACACTCCGGTAATACATTTTTTAAGTGCACAGAAGGACACTCACGACGGATTTGGTTGATAGGTTGTGCTCGGACCCTCCTCTCTCCACAGTAAGGATGCCGAGTGGACTTTTAACCCGGCTGTGTGAACACAAGGCGTTTTGCTGCTCGTACCGTCCAGCTATTGAAGTCAGGTTCTGAAATATTGTCTCCAGTTTCGATCCGAAAAAGAAGAAAAGAAAAAAAAGGTGTATGTACGGTATTGTAGCAGGATTCGAGTGTTGAGCTTGTGAAATCAGAACGAATCGAATCGACTGTTGTTTGTGGCGGGATTCCTAAGGACATCGATGCCTGGCAGGTGGCATGGGGGTCTAATGAGAATGTGCATGGTTGCTCCTGGATCTTTCGGAGGCGAGTCTTCACAACAGCTCGAGTAAAGCCCAACGATGTATCACAGTTATGGTTAGACTGAAACCGTGGGTGATCTTCTTGTTTGATGTCCCTCATGTATTGTCGCCGTCAGTAGGTGGATTTGGATAGGGTAACCTTTTTTACAATACGCACAACTTATTGTAAGAGATGTTACATACCTCGTAAATGACAATTATAGGCCCTTGAGGCAGGGGGGATGCGAGATGATGAGGACGATGACACCGAAATCATAATGTCGCGATTAGCGCGTCGAGTGTAGTGCGGGCGGGCGGAGCGTGAAGTGACAGTGCATTGGAGGGCAAACAGGCAGTGGAGACAATCGAGTGTGTGAGGTGGGGGACGACGCGCGAAGGCCTAGTACACATCGTAGTCGGGCGCGACAGACTCGACGTGACAAAGTTCCTCGAGGAGCAGAACGATAGCACCAAGATGGTGTCACGTTTGCGTTTATTCTCGCTGCGCTTTTTTGCAGTTAAAACATGTTATTTTCGTACTCGCAGCCCTTCAATCATACAATACGGGAAATTAGCGCTCCGCGGCAGCATTTTTTCATCGCATAAGGTGAGTGGGCGCTGAGCACTGAGTATAGTGCACGTACTAAGGGCGCAAACTAATGAGGAGTCGTCATAAACCCGTCGGGGTGTTTGTGCATGGCGATCATGAGCAAGCTATCGTCAAGGTGGTCGTGTGAACCTCAGCTTCGGGCGGATTGGTCCTGATTTCCACTTCAAGTCAATTCGATTCGCTTGGATCGGCGGATACCCGTACTAGGTCGTTGTCCATCGCCTGCTGACTCATAGCAGGTCACGGTTCGACTAGCCTGTGGGTTTGGATTACGTCTGGGACACTTTGCGTGCTTTTCTGGTGTGCTGGATGGCATAGGTACGTCGGGCGTCCATCGTTGGCCATGTCTGCACTAATCCGTGCAACTTGCAGCTAGCATCTTCGTTTCGACTCGTAGCGCATGCCGCATGCCGTGCCATTCATCCGGCACCTTTTCCTATCCATTCCATTCCCATTACCATCGTCGCCATGCTCTGAATCGCATGTGACGGCTCTGCGTGCGACCAGCTCACCCATCCACCCTCGCCCTGAATTTTGACATGGCGCGTCCGTTTCATCGAAGCGCTCGAATCCGTCGCTCTGGAGATGCTCCTGGACGTCATGGGGTGCTGTGGATGACCTAGGTATGTGTCTCGTAGTGCGCCTGCGGCATCCATCCTAATTTATGCACTTTTCAGGTAGCACGGTGGTTTCGAGTCGTATTGCCTGTCGCTCGCTACCATCCGGTACCCTTTCCCATCGACTACGACACTATCTGCATCGTTTTTGCGGTACGAATCGCCTCCGCTGTCGACTTCTTCGATCTGATCTGCTATATGACCAGTGGGTCTGAGCCTCGATCCTGCGCTTTTGGATAGACCTGGAGAGCATTTTCGATAACACATAGGCATTCCGAGACGTAGTAGTGACCGTGTGGTACAGCCGTTCCGCTTTCTGGCTCCTCTGTCTCCTCTAGAGTCATCCCTAGTGAGTTTACCTCCTCCATTCACTCTAATCGTTTTCCGGTCCGTTCTAATGCGTTGGATAGCCTGGCATCCGATGCAGATTGGTCGGCGGTGACAGCTATAGCTTCTGGTTGATTGGCTTTGGTTGGACGTTTGAGTACGGGGATGCGTCAAATCGAGCTCTCGAAGGAAGCAAAGGAAAGGGGTTGTTTGGTATGCATTGATTTTTGTGACTCTAGGGCTGACCTGCATTTTGTTTTTGTTTGAATTGTGTTCCGAAACTGTATTGGAAGTGTAGAAGGAGGATTTACTTGATGGCGCACTATCTCAGCACACGAGAAATCGAATATCTGTATCATATCTCCGGTACGACTCGATAACATTTCCAACTTCGTGGGTGAATATGCAAAGATGGACCAGATCTTCCTCACATGGCATTTCTACCCGATTGGTTGGGATTCGATGCCGTGCCAATCAAAAATATAATTCCCCGTAACTTACAACATCGAAACCAATCATACTACAGCTTATACTCGAGTTTCATCAAGATCTCATCCTTTCTGCCAATGATTTCATTGATATCACCATACCCAATTAGACCCAACGAAATATGCAAATCGCAGATTATCTGCGACAGGATTTGCTCGACCCCCTGCTGTCCAGCAATCGCAAGGCCATACATGAACGGACGCCCGACTATTATGGAGGTAGTCAGAATCCACACACGAGAACAAACAAGAGGACTGACTAAAGACACCTTGAGCACCGATCGCGAGAGCCTTGATGATATCGCTCCCCGTGCGGATCCCCGAGTCAAACAGAACAGTCAGCTTTCCGGATGCTTGGGCAGCCCGGACTTTGGGCGAGCTCATGATGTTATCGAGCGCGTCCAAAGAACCGATCGCACCATCCACTTGGCGGCCACCTTTGAGTATATCAACGTCAGTCTAATCCGTTC
>JBBPMY010000997.1:0-10160 GCA_038090615.1 Phylloporus gajari
CATATGTAAGTATACCATCTCTGGCTTTGACGCTCTCCATGAAAGCGTACCTTACGCACCAATCTCTAATGGTGGACCAGATTCAAATAAAGCTAACAGGAGGTTGACCTGTGGAACCTCGAATGCTATGCCGTCTCGGTGCGTCAACACCCAGCCTGTAATCTGAAACCATATGGGGGTACACGAGGCGCACATATACGCAGGGCATCGCATCGGAATACTGCGTAGGCTCCTTGTGTTCATATCCTTGGCTCGTTTGCATAGCTCCACGCTCTCACTCTAGCCTGCTATTGGGTGGGGCGTGTGGTGGTGGATGCTCCTCTGCACTATGGTGCCGCATGACAGTGAAGGGACACAGATTGAAATGATGTGGATGAGGTTTGAATATTTTGTTTCTGAGGCTCGCTCGTCTTTCCCGTGCTATAGTGCCTGTGTGAGTAGTCTAATCTGTACGTGCTTGTGCTGCTAGTCGTGCTCACTGTGTATGGCTTGAATTTGTCCTGTATGAGGTGACTAAAGGCGGTACTTGCGGTTTTGTGTGTGGCGCTAGTAAAGTTCGTTTCACTGGAACCGTGATGGTACACGCCCTCTCGCTTTTCCCCACACGCTGACGCTAAGCTAATTATTGGATGACTTGGTCTGGTGGGGAAAACACTCGTTATACTTTCTTCCTCGTCTGGATGGTGTACGTACCGGTTGGCTTCTTTGAGTGTCGGTGTTGACTAGGGTCAGTGAATTGATTCCGAGACTTGCGCCACCGCTGTCAAACGCTCTAGCGTTGCGCTCAGCTGTGATCTCATCAGTTGCTACCATTGAGATCAGTCTATCCAACCAATTGGAATCCGGTAAACGACGACTGAACCCTTAGTAGAGGGTCCTGGAGTTGAACGATACAGAAAACAAAAATGCCAGCCTCGCACCTTTCTCTCTCCCTCCTCGTCGCAGCAAACCTTGTCGACGCCTCCTGCTCGTCCTTTGAAAGCTCCCATGTGAGACGCTCCATCGGGCACAGAGATACACTTGGTGCGCCCTGCCCCTTCGTTCTCCCCCCGACGCTCATCCTTTCCAGGCAGCCTCGTCAACGGTTCCAACAACGGCTTGAATGGCGTAGCGGGTGGCGTGGGCAGTGTCCCCAATCCCGTAACCTCCCCCTCATTGACCCGTCTGCTTCATTTAGTTTACGTGCGACGAGCACATTGGCTGTTCATCACTGTTGTCACATTTGTCTCCCGCAACGACCCCTGCGCAAGTGACAAGGGGTGGTTCATCGCCTTCGCACTCGCCCTCACCCACGTCCTCGTCTTGCAGTGGTATTTTGGACTCGGTACTTGATTGCGTTCGTCGAACAGCTCATCCCCAACGCCAACCAACATACTAGCTTGATCATTGTCGAGTGCCAGCAGCTCGCCGTCCTCCACGTGCGGTGGTCTTTCGACCAAGTACTTGGTTGCGTTACTTCGTCGAATAGACCATTCCCAACTCCATCTAGTTCCTCAAAGCCTGCTAGTTTGCCACCAAGTGCAACCCAGAGAACGTTATGGAATGAGATCTTGGATTCTTTGCTGGGATACATTACTTTGTTGAACAACCCATCACCGCTTCCGACTAGTTAGACTAGTCCGTCAGCAAGCGCAACCTCAATGTTGTCCTGCAGTAGTCTTCTAGACCTCGTTCTTGGCTGTGTTACTTCGTCAAATAGCCCATCCCCATCTGGTTCTTCGATGCTGGCCAGTCCTTCAGCAAGTGCAACTCAGATTGTTGTGCAATGGGATTTTACTTTGTCGAATAGCCTATCCCCATCTCCATTTGGTTTTTCGACGCTGGCTAATCCTTCAGCGAGTGCAACTCTGATGCTGTCCTATGATGGTCTTTTAGACCCTATACTTGGTTGTGTTACTTTGTCAAATAGCCCATCCTGGACTCCATCTGGTTCTTCAGAACCAACTAGTCCTTCAGCAGGCACAGCTTCTTTCCCTACCTCTCTGGTGTCTTCTTACAATGGTTTGTTAGATGTTCCTTGGTTGTGTCCCTTCTTTGATCAACTCCCCTCTGCTATCATCTACAACACAGATCTTCATCCCCCCTGCAATGTCATTGTCTTCTGGTCTCCTATGAGGTCTCCTTGGTTGTGCTTCACCCAGCAACCCCATGATATTGCTGATGTCTACAAACTCTGCTTTCCCTTCCTGAATGAATTCTTTCACTGGTCTTTGGGGCTTGTTCAGTTGTTCATTAGTATCATCAAATGCCTCTGTAACCTAGTATCTGTTGATCATTCCTACAACATACTGTGACAGTATTCTTGATCTTGGTTGCTACTATACATCTGCTGCATATTCTACTCTGTATTTGAGTGCCACACTGACTGCTTGTTGTTTGATCCTTGGTATTTTTGACACCTGCAACTGCTCTAGAGTGCATAGGTAATCATGGTATATCTCATTGTTCTGACCTCTCTCTCAAGATTAACTTGGCAATCAAGCTTGGTAGCTACCTTGAGTGATAAGTCTCCCTGAAATGATTTCTATCTCCACAAGTCAGGTTGTGTTATGAGTCCTCCTTTAGGAGGCGAGTCTTGTCACATTTGGAAAGTGGTGTGCCTGATTTTTTGCAGAAATCACAAAGCGTGAGACAGATCTGGTCAGAATATGGAATTGACTTATTCAGTGATGCAATTGATCGCAACATGACAGTGACAGCAGTCACTTGTTACGACTGCTGCTTGTTGAGAATGTCTTATCTTATCTTATCTAATCAGACATTCTATATTGGTCAGCTTATCTTTCTTATCTTTAACATCATCATGATTTCTCATTCATTACTCATCCTTATCATGATGACTGATATGTTATTACTCATGCTGACTGATACTGACACTGCTCATGTTTTGCTATTGGTTAGTACTTATAGTACGATAAGCATTCTTAACGCTATTGGCTCAGATAAGAGCCTTTACCGCCATTGGCTACTATTGTTCTATCTATTTAGAACTACTATACACATGTACAAACAATCCTGTACTGTATATAAGGAGGAGCTCCCTACACGTACGCTCCTCTAACAGAATCTCCATCCTCTGTTCTGTGCTATACCTAAGCACTACTATATCAACGCTTGGCTACCACCTATGCTGTGCCTACCCTAGTGAGTAACTCCCACTAGAGCCCATCCTGCGACCTTAGAAGTCTTGGACTTCTAAACTGCTCGACCTTGACATTGAGTAGGTGGCAAATGACAATGGCAACGAAGAATGTCAATCAAATGAGGTGGCTATAGGGACTGCACACATGTGCAAGTGACCACCAACGTTCAATGAAGAACTCGATCAGCGACCACTACCACTAAATGGCGACGTACATAGGGCATCACCACACCTGTGGGCACCTCCAAAACCACCTGACAGGTCCCCAAAGTGTCGAAATGATGGCATACATGCTGAGCATGAGGGGGAGTATACCACTTGCACAAACCTCAAAACTGCGTGCTCCAGTGTTAACGCAAGCATGTCGGGAGCATCTAGGCATCACAACAGCACTATGTATGGTCGAAACGAACTGTCCTAAGCAGCAAAAAGGGTCAGCGTACCTCTAGAAAGCCCAGTCAAGATGCACGTACCAAGTCGAATGATCTGCAGCAAACGTCAAAGCAGAAGCATCGGGAGCGTCAACATACGACAAGGATGGTCAAGGTACATCGAAGAAGCCGCTAGAAGCGCCAGGTCACATCAGTAAACGACCGCAACAAGAAGAAAGAGGGTACTCACTATATGGGACCCAACTCGAGCGAATCACGACGGATTGCAAAGCAGACGCGTCGGGAGCTGCAAACAGCATCAACGACGTTAGGACACGCCTAAATGAGCCGCAAAACGCGTTGGAAGCAGTCAGCGTACCTCAGGAACGTCAGGTCGAACGATACAGACCAGCTACCGCCCAAGTTGAACGGACCCGACCAGATGCACAAGCGGATGAGTCGGGAGTGCTTGGAGACGTCTAGGGCTGTCAAAGCGTGCCAAAGAAGCTGCACAGAATGTCAGCACACGTCAGGAAAGCGGCAGAGCGAGTAGAGGAGGATGACATACCTTCAGAGCCCCCAGACGAGCCAGCCAACTCCGGCAATGAAACAGCCGCACGAGCCGATGGCTAGAGCACCCTGGGACCTACCCATATTGACGGAAACACGCACCGTATCGAAACGAATGCGCAAAGTCGAAATCTGGGTTCAGAAGGGCGCATTGGTGAGCAAGTTGGACCAGGAGTCAAAGCAAGCCATCAGGACCACAAAATCGATGCAGATGGCGTTGGATACGACGGAAATGATGGCCATATAGATGGCGCAACGAGCAGCGCACGCTGTGGGTCAAAACGACTCAAAACGCGACCGCTAGCTGAAGACCGCATGGATCAGCATGGATGCTACAAGTGCAATACAGCCCATGTACCTGACTCACCCATGGCTCATCCCAGGTCGCCCACCGAATATTTCGGGCGACTGCAACAACCTCAGACACTGCGATCACGACCTACAAGAGTCAGTCACCCCAGATCGCACGGACCGACTTACCAATGCAAATGGCCGTGTTGTATCCAACCTCAGCAACTCATAGGTGTCAGATATGAACCATGAATACTGGGAAATTTACCAGACACACCTACCTACTGCACAAATGGTGCAAACATCAAGGATGACAAATGCGCACATCAGCAGACAACCAGCAAATAGCCAAGCTGCGACTTTCCAAATCGGGCAACTACGCCAGCGCTGCACGACGCAACCTCAACGGATGATCCGGACAACATTATGGACGCATACAAGTGATTCCATATGATGCCAAGAGAGAGAAAGAGAACGAGAGAGCAGATAGTGTACTTACTAGAGTTGCAATTCTTTACTACCCTTAGCCTTAGTGTTTACACAATTATCTACTACTACATGAGGTATTTCAAATGCAGTTCAGCAACTGGTTATAGCAGGACTCGTGTTGCCACTTGGTGGCCCACTTCTGCTGGTCTACTTATATGTAATACAGTCACCAGTCCTGATCAATCCCAGACAACATTATATTTACATTCAGCTGCTCCTACTGCTGTCCCCTTTGCAGCTCTGCTTTCTAGTGTATTGCCTATGGCTGTACTGCCACAACCTTCAGGCTCTTCCTAGTAGCAATATGATGATCACCATTCTACTCAATAATTTGCTTTACTAGGACTTTGTTGTGACAAATGCCAATTATCAAAGGCAGATGTTTTCAATCATACCTTAGATTATTGCCATGACTTTTGACATTGATGCATTTGATGGTATGTTCTTAACACAGCACTCAATAGTACCTTGACTTAATTTGATGATAGATGATAATGTACACAACTATGATTTGGTGATATATGAGCCAACTGGTTATCAGGGACCATAGGACATTCAAAAGCTTGGAACTTGGAGTTTTTGGCTTAGTGCTATAGTGATCATCATTATTGCATAGTTTTGTCCATAAAGCATGCTAGACACTACTTGCTCACCAATATCTTTCTAACAACAATGCATATGTTGTGGTGTGACTGAGGGGCAGGAGTTTGACTGAGATGGATGGAAAGATACTGGCAGCAGGGCTTGTTTGCTGAGGGCAGCTTGTAGCAAATCTAATCTAATTGTAGAAAGGAATACAATTATGATTGTCACATCAGCCTTGGGCTCCTGTATTATCATCAAGCTCAACATAAACTGTCTAAGATACTAAACTGCCCACTGTGACTGTACAACCCACCTGCATTCATCCCCTTGACATCCTCACCTACACATTTTTTATTGATACATGTCCCATACTTAGGGTCAAGCTCCCACCTTATGTTGCACATGCATCAATGCATGAGAAAATAGCATCATGTTTCAGGTTGAGTCAATAGCATAAGGTAAGTTTACAGTAGTGAATGTTTTAGCATCTGGGCAAAAAAGCAATACATGTTCTTTGCTAAAAGTATGTATACTCTCAACAAATTCAATGATGATCAAGAAAACCACTGTCTGATCATTGTGATAGCTATTGTCAGATCCTGCAAAAATATTGACTTAGCCATGCTTAGATTTGATGTAAATAGAATATGCTCAATATGTTTTCATTTCTCATACCATCTAGTTATCAATATATAGCTGGTACAGACCTTTATTAGGGTTGGCACCCACTTGACTTGCACAGCTAGAGTCTATCAATATAGCATCTAGTGAACAACTGTTTGAAGGGTGAGTATGTAGGGTATAAGTACACTTGTGATAAAAAATAAAGGATCAAATATATGAATTAAGCATTGACATCTTGATAAATTCATTCATAGGTAACTTGTTACAAAGGCAACACAAGGCAAAGTTGTATCTAAATGGAATAGAGATGTGATTTATAGCAAAGACTATAAGACAGCAGAATATCAATGTTTCCAACAAGACATCCAGGACTCTCTGAATAAACAACTGTCAATATTGGCATTGCATATGTTGTGAGGGAATATAGTCATAGAATAACAAGGAAGCCAAGTAAAGGGCCTATTCCAAGGAGCAACCCAACCCAAGATAGTATTATTTGGGCCTTGAATCCAACCATCAACCATGGATACAGAATGTAGTGAAATGAGGGATTGTATATCCCATATCTTGATTGATTGATCATCAGATGCAGAGACTATATGCTTTCCATCAGGGGAATAGACAACAGATCTGACACAACCTGTGTGCCCCTGAAATAGACTTGCCACAGTCTCACCAGTGGTTACATCCCAAATCTCAATGGTCATGTCCCAAGAGCTAGAGACAATGTGCTTCCCATCAGGGGAATAGGCAACAGAGTTAACACCTTCTGTATGCCCCTGAAATGGACCTGCCACAGTCTCACTAGTGGTTGCATCCCAAACCCTAATGGTACTGTCCCTTGAGCCAGAGACAATGTGCTTCCCATCAGGGGAATAGGCAACAGAGTCAACATCAGATGTGTGCCCCTGAAATGGACCTGCCACAGTCTCACCAGTGGTTGCATCCCAAACCCTAATGGTCTTGTCACTTGAGCCAGAGACAATGTGCTTCCCATCAGGGGAATAGGCAACAGACTCAATAAAATGTGTGTGCCCCTGAAATGGACCTGCCACAGTCTCACCAGTGATTGCATCCCAAACCCTAATGGTCTTGTCATAAGAGCCAGAAACAATGTGCTTCCCATCAGGAGAATAGACAACAGAGTTGACACCTTCTGTGTGCCCCTGAAATGGACCTGCCACAGTCTCACTAGTGGTTGCATCCCAAACCCTAATGGTACTGTCCCTTGAGCCAGAGACAATGTGCTTCCCATCAGGGGAATAGGCAACAGACTCAACAAAACATGTGTGCCCCTGAAATGGATCTGCCACAGTCTCACCAGTGGTTGCATCCCAAACCCTAATGGTGTTGTCCCAAGAGCCAGAGACAATGTGCTTCCCATCAGGGGAATAAGCAACAGAGTTGACACTAGATGTGTGCCCTTGCAAGTTATGAACCTCTGCTGGCCAACTAGCTGGATGTCCAGATGGCATGCATGTATGCTTTTGAAGATGATCAGTCCAGAGTTCCCACAATGAAGAGTTGGTTGGGGTTTGAGGTATGGCTGATAAATACAAATGAGGTGTACATCTGTGAAGGATGGGTGAGAACACTTGAATAAACCTGGATCCTTCTGATGCTAATGTGGCTATCTCTTGGTCCTAATTCCAACCTCTCTTAGTATTATCCATGTATTAATGTAGTTCAACTAACCTTGGCCCATGTACTCAAAACACTACAAGCTGTCTGGGCAGATAGAATAGGAAGTACTCTGGATGAGAGAGAGAGGAGACTGATAACCTCAAGCCAGTAGGGGAAGAAGTCCTTGAAAAAGGATGCAATTTCTTTCAACAGTTCTGGAGTACAATCAACATGTTGTAGGTGGTCCATCCAGTATTGGCAAGAGTATGACAAGTGGGGGGATATTGCTATTTTTACCTGATCATGCAGGTTAGGAACAGCAGCATTGTAGAGTCATGAGTCCTTGAGGTCACATATATTGAACTGGAGTTTATCTCGCATGCAGGCCAGCAATGCCTTTCCAAGAGACAGTGAATGATGGGGTAAAATGTGGACACAAAAGGTCAAGCTGCGAGCCTCATCAATTAAGAAGTCACGGAATGAGGTATGAAGGTGGCAGATTGGCTTGTCATTGGACACCCCATCCAGCAGAGATCCCATCCGCTTGATGATAAATCCTACATCCAGATTTTCATTTGAATGGAAAAGGGTGGATAAGGAAGCAAGAGAAAGTGGTTCATGGAGCACAAGAATAAGAGTCATAACATCCAAAAAGGATTGTCGATCATCGTCAGATGGAAAGAGCTGATTTAGAACAGTTTGGTACAGCTGGTCTAACAGCGGCACCAAAGCGCTGCCCCTGCCCTGTAAAAGTAGATTGAGTTCCTTGCATGGGTTGACCTTGTCTTTAACAAACTTGCAGGCAGTAGCAGCCCACTGAAAAAGATGCTAAGAATGATTGACGAGTATGGACAACTCCTTTTTAGCCAGAGACAATAACAGCTCAGAATCCTCATTGAGGGAATGGCAGATGAACCTTTCAATATCTCCGTCAACAACTTCTATGGGAATGTCACTCATCCGCTTATGAACGAGGTGCGGGCCAGATGGGAGTTTGGCAAGGATGTCGCTCTCTGGCCGAGACGTGATGAGGAAACGAAGGTTCGTCGGCAGAGCGGTAATTTGCTTGGAGATTGCCTCCAAAAGCACTCGGCGATTCACTTGATCACCACTTTCGTCTAGAGCATTGATAATTACCACCAGTAGAGGGCCAACAGAGTTGGATTTCCTATTTGGCTCGACAATGAACTGTTCCAGTTGCTCTAGAGGCGACGTCGACATGCACAATGCTCTATTGTCTTTAACAATCCCCCAGAGCACAGACTTGTACTGTGGATCGTGGTCACAAAGATCACGTGCAATAGTGCTAAATAGGTTTTGCCCATTCTGCCTTGTGACGTCACTGCTCACGAAGCAATATGACAAGGCTAGCCTCTTTTGCCCATCATATAGTCAAGCGATCGAATGAGCTACCGCAGACTTGCCCGAACCAGCCACCCCGGTGAGGAGGCATATGTGCAGCGCATCCTCAGTGCAATCATTCAGAATGTCGCAAATCTCCCAAAGGAGAGACTCCCGAGTGCCAGGCAGGCATCCCTTTTGCGGGTCATATCGAGCTTTGGCATATGGCACGTCATTCAAGGCTGCATTGCACATTCATGAGTATTGTGACCATAACCGGACAAGCCTTACACTTACTGATGTCTTGTACTACATCCACCATGCGAATGACCATGATTTCTGTCTGGAGTGTGGCGTCCTCCAAGAATGCTGCTTTCAGGCTGTGCAAGTTGTCTTCGTAAGCCATGATCTTAGCATCGATATCAGAGAATGTGTATTTCGCGGCGCGAATCCCTAGACACAGCAGTCAGTGGTAGACACCCCAGAGGCGGCGATGACCAACAGAAGCTGTTCGGCTTGATATAGTCCGTGATGAAATAGCCACACTCCATCACCTGTTGCAGCAAAAGGGTAATGGCCTTGTCATGTTTCTTGATCTTCTTCAGTAGCTTGGCGTCGTTGACAAACTCAAAAACATTCTTCATTGTGCCTGCCAAGCGAATGATCTTCTCATCATGGTTTTTCTGGTTTATGAGTACCTGCGTAAATTATTGCCAGCAGTCAGCAACAGCATGAATTGTGAGGGACAGACAGACTTTGTTGAGACAAGATATGATAGACCAAGCCATCGACACATACAGATGAATCTACCAGGCTCAGACGATAAGCAGACGAAGCGAGAAGATAATGACCCAAGTACCGTCGCAATATCAGATATGATCTTGTTAAACAGCTCCAACCTCATCAGGAAAACCACAATTTTTCTGAAGTTCCTGAAGTTCTGAAATCAAATATTTCAAAACTTGTTTTCCTAGTTACATTGTTACATGATATCTCAGAATTTTAAAAGCTTAGATATATGGCATGTCAACATATTCAAAATCCATAAGTTTAAAGCTTTAGCTTGTTAGACAATGCAGAATCACAATAACACAGTCTGTCAGACACTTCAGAAACTTTAGACA
>JBBPMY010000999.1:0-10152 GCA_038090615.1 Phylloporus gajari
GCGGTCTCCAAGTTTCACGAAGGATGGTGAGTCTCCCTAGTTCCCGGCGGCAGACTGCTCACGCCCTGTAACCGTGTCCGATGCAGGCAAATCTACCGTACATTCTCTGGATCGTCGCCTTCAACACGTCGTTCATTCTCGCGTTCTATCTCATAGATGTGATCTTTTTCCCTACACGAGTCTCCAAGTTAAAAGACCCATCGGATCCCGCGGGTAAGAGAATCCTTCAAGAGGATCCGACTGTCTCCGCGTCGAAATCGGCTCCAGCGTTGCTCGAGGCCATAAATAAGAATGGGCTGGCGATCTTCCTCGTCGTGAGTGCAGATTCAGCGCAAACACCGTCATCATTCTCATACCCTCACGATTCAGGCCAACGTTGCGACGGGGCTCATCAACCTGTCGATGCAAACAATGTATACACCAAATGCACAAGCGATGCTCATCTTGATAGGATATTCTTTTGGTATATGCTTGTTTGCTTGGGTGTTCCACCATAGACGCATCTGGACATTGTATTGTCGTGGTCTATCTGGCGGTGAGCCCTATTGATACCATTCGAGCCCAGTGCAGAGGTTCGTTGATACACGTAAAGATTACTAGAGCCGCTACAGGCCGAAGAGAATATCAATCATAGCACTCTGGTATGGCATGGTAAAGCCCGGAAGAATCTGCGACTTTCTAAGCGGTGCTCCTTGCACAATCGCGCGCAGGCGAGTCCACCACGCAGCTGCACTTTTTCAGAACAAGTAATTTGCCATTGACAAAACATGAGTATACAGTGATAAGGTCCAATGTGAGATGAAGCAAGTAGTCCGTTGCCAGCAGTCCAGGTCGTGTACTGTGACTCAGAGTCTCTTCTGCAGGAGGGTTAACCTACAGAACCATTCTTTGGCAAGAGAATGATCCCAGCAATGTTATTGGTGCGGTTACAGTAGAGCTAGGCGACCACCAATGGCACAAAGCCGCTTACTCAAAGTGGGCAAATGTGTCATGATCCTGCGGTCCTAGGACCAGTCCTAAACGCTTTCTGTTCTACAGAAGCTGTGAGGCGAAAAAGTGAGTGTACAATAAGGATCGTCCTAAGATGATTGTTCGGAGTTCTATGTGAATAAAGTGAAGTACTGTTGGTACTGTTACCACACAGCGGGAAAGACAAAGGCAAACATTTCCGTTTTTGTGTGAATGATGGGAATAGCTTCTACTCAAGAAACCCGGAGGTGAAGAAGCGGAAACGATCCTTGCGTTATGATCTTCGATGCCCTGTGAGAGGAGTGGACGACGCTGGGGACGTCAAGGCACAGAGTGAGGTGGTGATGTCGGGGGTCGTGGGACGACGATACTACAAATGGGTTGGTGGTTATATAAGCGTTTATACAAAAACTTTAAACCAAGGTCCAGGGATCTACCTTTTCCCACTCGTTGGTCGACGTCGAGATTCTCTTGCTGGTTCTGCTGTTGCAGACAAACGCTAGTCTCTTACTTGTGCGCCCTCAGTCTACCTTCGCCTGAGCTTGATCTGGGCACGTTGTGAATGGGCAGTATACTATACTTGTGCGAGAATATGCAGCGGCCACAGCTATTGAGATAGTACTACTTTCATAATTAGGACTACAGAAATATTCATTGATCAAAAAATCGCGCGGCACGTGTAGTGAAATGGAATCGCGCACGATTGCCTACGAGTTTCGCGCGCTGAGCACTGCTCAGATAATCACGGAATTTTCTGTGCTTTACCCTCTGGTACTGATTCCTTCGACGAGTCGCCTCATGACCTGAAGCATAAACTCTCCTGTTTTTGGATTAAAGGTGCAAACGAATATCGATGAGTAAAATACACTTGCGCAAAAGAGAAATTGTACTAAGATATGAGAGTGTGGCCAAACGTGCGCGTCAACCTCACCAATACTGACCGGTTCAGCTGTGGGTACTTTATGTCGCCAGACTACATCGACCAGTTTGTCGTGGGAGACAGAAATGACGACGAAGATCGCCCACTGTGTATTCTTCGAGATTTCAACGAATGGTGGTTGGATCTTCCCATCGACAAACGTTGATAGAATCCAAGGAGAGGCACAGGGCACAATTTGTCAAGCAAGTGTCAATTCCCGTCTTGCTTTCACCTATGAGAGCGTTGAAGCAATCGGCCTCTAACTGGGACCACTCACCTAGGATGGCTTTCTGTTTTCACATCTGAACCCTGAGCTATTTTCCAGGATCGAGTACGGTCGAGCCAGACCAGACCATGGCTGTATCCTGGTCCTCTCATTATTAGTACGTGCCGAGCAACGCGAAAGAAACTGTGCTTGTCACAGGAGTCAACTCTTGTCCATCACGGGCAAGATGTCTATCTAGGTTTTCAATGTTGGGGATGGTGCGCGTCAAAAATGAGTTGTTGAGGATGCTCAAGCATGGGTCATTCAATTCGGCGAACTTGAGGGGCCTCCGTGCACTGTGCAGAAGGATGCTGAGACGGTGAGCATGGCCTCTCGTATTCCAAGAGTTGGATTAGGCCGAGTACTGCCCAGACCATGGAAGTACCTACATTATTTGGTACGTTAGCGATATTGGCGAACAAGCATGACATACGCGAGCCCCACGACACAGTCAATCTCGCCATCTAAACCCTGGAACCGTTTGCTCACTGAGTTCGGTTCCGGGTTAAACTAGCTTCCCACAGTGCGGTGGACCCTGGGTTAATTACTTCTCTTTTCTGTTCTCAACAGTGGTTCTATATCACCACCTGTATCACCCTCACCGCTCGGAGTCAACGGACAGCATCTCCACGAGTTCTGCCGTCTTTCTAGGTGCAACTGAACGAACGATAGTGACCGTTCGTGTTCCAATGCAGAGTCCGAAAAGCAGCATCAGTGACAACGTCGTTGCACGAATAGAGCGCCAGACTAAGAGTACGTGATTACCCCATACACACATACACACGCGTGACGTCTCACCTGGCAGTCTTATATGTGGTACCAGGTCAAGCGGGCTTTGAATGCTGACACGCGGGTTTGGTCCGTCGATACGGGAAGTAATCATCATGTTTACTGCGTTTCAGGGAAGGATCTGACTCTGGTGACCGCAGGAAACGACATCGGGACTGAGCCTACCCATCTAGTAGTACGTGCTATTACTTTTGTATTTCATGCATCTCAGCCTATCCTATAGGCTTGTGAAACGCAGAACGTGTTGATGTTCAGATGAACTGCCTCGGACGAAGCTGTCCAGTTCGGTAGACAGGTATATTCGGCCGGTTAGCCAGCGCCAGTCCAGGGGGATGGGTAGAACAGGGTTTTCACTAGGCTGCAGGATGATATCGACTCTAGCATAATAGTCCATAACACTTGGAGAGTATGAAGACGTATTGTCTGCTGTCCAATGATGAGATTGTTGGCGTGGTGGTTCCATCGTGGGACTCGGAGCGGTGGCGACTCGCTGAGCAACCTTTGCTTTCTTTCCTGCCACCACAGCGCCATCGAACGATCACTGAAACGATTGCCTCCCAGCTTTATTCCTAATACCATGGAGATTGAAAACCTCAGAGAGAAATTCGGAAGGTTCAGGATTCTTATCATCGGCCGAGCCAACGCGGGCAAAACAACCATTCTCAAGAGGATCTGTGACTCTACAGATGACCCAGAGATCTACAATGATAAGGGACAAAAGGTATCGTACTGTCTAGGCTGGTCTTGATTTACTAGTAAGGCATTGATGGATTACGATCAGATCGATCGTGCACAGATTGAAGAGTCTGCGGAGGTGAGCACGAGTCAAGTTATTATATCCCATTTCTGGGTTCGGTTAATGTGTCCCAAGCGTGGAATACATGACATTAGGAATGAGATGGTTTTCCGAAGCAACCCAGGATTTGTTTTCCATGACTCGCAGGGATTTGAGGCTGGCAGCATGGTAGAATTCGAGCAGATGAAGGACTTTGTTACTGAACGTGCTAAGACCAATTACCTCAAGGAACGCATTCATGCTATATGGTAGGGAGATATGATAGTTCCAGCAGTACACTAAGGATAGTTTGGTGGATAGGTACTGCATTCCAATGGACCAATATCACCGTGCTGTGGTGAGTGCAGAGGAAAAGTTTTTTGATGAGTGTGACACAGGAGATGGTAAGCTTGCTTTACCATACTTCAGATCCCAACTACCATTAAGATGCAGTGCCTGTGGTGGTTGTGTTCACAAAGTGTGATGCATTGTTTGCTACAGGATTTGCAGAACTGAAACCACATGAGAGGAAGTTACCAGCATTGGAGCAGTTCACAAAGATCAAGGAGTATGTAAGAGAGATACTGAGAAAGAACACTGCATGGGAAAGATTGAAAAATAGAAAGTATTCTCCAAAGGATTATGTGGAATTGGAAGGTAAGCATATTCATCTTGTCTGCTATGGCATATATTATTTCTTATATATAGACATGCACAAATCTGACAATGGAAGCCAGATACTTCTAGACAGTACTGCATTAGCCTTGAATGAGGAAGGCATGCAAAAGTTATTGATCACTACACAGCATTCCAACATATTGCTCTGCATCAAGTGGAGTGTGGAAAAGTAGGTGGTAATATTAATGCAGATCTCAAAAGATATAATCAATATTGACTGACTCAGACTGCTATTGCCATTTGTGACATACAAACATGGCAATGATGTACCACTCACAGATAATGTATGCAAAATATTGTTTGAGGGAATCATGTCATGGTTTCCACACATCAAGGTGAGTAACATTTGAGTTGTTTGATATTCTGTAGTACATTATTTCTTATGTTTGTTTTTAATGCTCTTAGGAGGTAAGTGGTTTGAGTGAATTTAGAATGATGCTGATCCTGCCTATCTCTTCCACCCTGCTGTTCTCTCATTCATAGGAAGTAAGTAGTTTGGTTGTGATCAGAGTATTGAGAATGATATTGGTTCCCACCTGTCTCTTACATTTTTTCTCTCATTCACAGGAGGTAAGTGGTCTGATTGTTGTTAGGTAATTTAGAATGATCCTGATCCCTTCTTGTCTCTTCCACCCTGCTATTCTGTTATTCATAGAAGGTATGTGGTCTGATGGTGATTAGAAAATTCAAAATGATGCTAATCTTTGTCTGTCCCTTCTACCCTGCTATTCTCTCATTTATAGACAGTAAGTGGTCTGATTGTGATGGGGGAATACAAAATGATACTGATCCTCACCTGTTTTTTCCATCATGTTGTTCTCTCATTCATAGACTGTAAGTGGTCAGATTGTGATTAAGGAATTCAGAATTATACTGATCCCTTCCTGTCTCTTCCATACTTTCTCCCCTCATTCACAGAGGGCAAGTGATTTAATTGTGACCAGAGAATTTAGAATGATACTTATTCCTCTCTATCTCTTCCATCATACTATTCTCTCATTCATAGCTTGTAAGTGGTGTGATTGTAAGTAGGGAATTCAGAATGATGCTGATTGCCACTTGTCTCATCCACTCTATTGTTCTCTCCTTCATAGCCTGTAAGTGGCTGACTGTGATAGGGGAGTTCATAATGAGACTGATACCTTTTTGTTTCTTCCACTCTACTGTTCTCTCATTTATAGCTTGTAGGTGGTCTGATTGTGATTAGAGAATTGAGAATGAAACTGATCTCTGCCTGTTTTTTCTACCTTGTTGTTCTGTTATTCATAGATTGTGAGTGTTCTGATTGTGATGAGGGAATTTAGAATGATACTGATTTCTTTCTATCTCTTCTACTCTATTGTTCTCTCATTCATAGCCTGTAAGAAGTTTGGTTGTGATCAAAATAATACTGATACCTACCCATCTCTTCTGTTCTATTATTCCTTCATTCATAGCTGGTAAGTGGTCTCATTGTGATCAGAATAATACAAATCTCTACATTCTTTTCCCCTTGCTTTTCTCTCATTCATAGGGGGTGAGTGGTTTGATTGTGATGGAGGAATTTGGAGTGATATTGCTCTCTACCTCTCTCTCATTTACAGCCTGTAAGTTGTCTGATTGTGATGGGAATTCACAATAATACTGATACATGCCTGTCACCCCACTCTGCTGTTCTCTCATTCATAGGAGGTAAATAGTTTGGTTGTTGCTAGGTATTTCATAATGATACTGATCCCTACTTTTCTCTTTCAACCTGTTTTTTTTTCTAATTCATAGCTTGTAAGTGGTCTTATTGTCATTTGAATAATTCAGAATGATATTGATCCCTACTGGTCTCCTTCATCCAACTATTCTCTTATTCATAGTCTGTGAGTGGTCTGATTGTGATGGAGGAATTTGGAATGATACTGTTCCCTGCCTTTCTCCTTCAATCTACTTTTCTCTCATTCTTAGCCTGTAAGTGATCTGATTATGAGTAGGAAATCCAGAATGATGCTCATCTTCAACCCCACTATTTTCTAATTCATAGGAGGTAAGTAGTCTGATTGTTGTCAGATAATCCAGAATGATACTGATCTCCATTTTTTCCTCAACTCCTCATTCATAGACTGTAAATGATCTGTTTATGATTAAGGATTTAGAATAATGCTGATCTCTTCCTATCATTCCCATCCTGTTATTCTCTCATTTGTAGAGAGTGAGTAGTCTGATTATGGTTGAGGAATTTAGAATGATACTGATCTTTGTCTGTATCTTCCACCCTGGTGTTTCCTTCTCTATAGACTGTAAGTGGTGTGGTTGTGATAGGGGAATTCAAATGATACTGATCTCTATCTTTCTCTTCTGTTTTACTGTTCTCTTATTTATAGACTGTAAGTGGTCTGATTGATCAGAGAGTTCATGATGATACTCATCTCTGCCTGTCTCTTCCACTCTACTGTTCTCACATTTATAGTTTGTAAGTGGTCTAATTGTGACCAGAGAGTTTAGGATGATGTTGATCATTACTTATCTCTTCCATCTTACTGTTCTTTCATTCATAGGAGGTAAGTGGTCTAATTGTGATTCTAGAATTTGAAAAAAAATGTTGATCTCTGCCTTTCTTTTCACTTTGTTGTTCTCTTCTTGATAGCATGTGAGCAGTCTTATTGTGATGGAATTCAGAGTGATACTGATCTCTGTCTGTCTCTTCCACTCTACTATTCTCTCACTCACAGCTTGTAAGTGGTCTAGTTGTGATTGAGGATTCAAAATGATACTGATCCTTGTCTGTCTCTTCCACTCTGATGTTCTCTTATTCATAGCATGTAAGTGATATGACTATTATATGAGAATTGATAATTATACTGATTGCTACTTGTATTTTTCACTCTGCTTTTCTCTCACCCATAGAGTGTAAATGATCTGATTGTGATTGAAGAATTGAGAATGATACTAATCTCTCCATATCTCTTTCATTCTGCTATTATCTCATTCATAGCTTGTAAGTGGTCTGATTATGATTGGAGCATTCAAAATAATATGGATCTCTGTCCATCTATTTCATTCCACTGTTTTCTGATTTGTAGGGGGTGAGTGATCTGATTATAATTTGAGAATTCAGATTAATTCTCATTCTTGTCTGTCTCTTTTACTCTATTCTTTTCTCTTTTATAGAGTGTAAGTGGTTTGATTTTGATTGGGGAATTTGAAATAATGCTAATCCTTGCCTGTCTCCTCCATCCTGCCATTCACTTATTCATAGTGGGTAAGCAATCTGACTGTGACTAGGGAATTTAGAATAATATTGATCTCTACCTGTCCTCTCTATCCTACTGTTCTTTCATTCATAGTATGTGAGTGGTCTTATTGTAATGATGTAATTTAGAAGAATGCTGATCTCTCCTCAACATTTCACTCTGCTGTTCTCTCATTAATAGCATGTAAGTAGTCTGATTGTGATGGAATTCAATATGATACTTATCTCTACTTGTCTCTCCCATTCTATTGTTATCTCATTCATAGGAGGTAAGTAGTCTGATTGTGGATAGAGAATTCAGAACAATGCCAATTCCTGTCTATCTCTTCCATTCTACTATGCTTTCATTCATAGTTTGTAAGTGATCTAATCAAAATGATGCTGATCTCTATCTGCATCTTCTATCATATTGTTCTCTCATTTATAGACTGTAAGCTCTCTGAATTTGGTTGAGGAACTTGGAATAATACTGACCCCTGCCTATCTTCTCCAACTTGCTGTTCTTTCATTCATAGGAGGTAAGTGGTTTGATTGTAGTCAAGGAATTCAGAATAATGTTGATCACTGCTTGTATCTTCTATCTTGTTGTTCTTTCATTTATAGAGGGTGAGTGGTCTGATTGTGATGGGGAAATTCTTATTTATATTCATCTCTACCTGTCTTTATATCCTACTGTTTTTTCACTGATAGCCTGTAAGTGGTCTGATTGTGATTGGTGAATTCAAAATAATACTGATATCTGTCTGTCTTGTCTAACCTGCTGTTCCCTCACTTATAGTATGTAAGTGGTCTGATTGGGATTAGGGAATGCAAAATGATTCTAATCACTGCTTGACTTTTTCACCTTGCTGTTCTCATTCATAGACTGTAAGTTTTTTAATTGTGATTGACAGTTCAGAGTGATACTAATCCTTGTGTGTATTTTCCACCCTGTTGTTTTCTTGTTCACAGTATGTAAGTGTTTTGAGAGTGATTGAAGAATTCAGAATCATGCTAACCCTTCTATGTCTCTTCTATTCTACTGTTCTCTTATCTAGTGGGTAAGTGATTTGATTGTGATTGGAGAATTTGAAGTGATATTAATCCCTTTCTGTCTCTTTCATTCTGCTGCTCTCTCATTCATAGAGAGTAAGTGGTCTGATTGTGTTCAGAATTATATTGATCTTTATCTGTTGTCTGTCTTTTTCATCCTGTTGTTTTCTTATTCATAGGGGGTAAGTGTTCTAATTATTAATAGAGAATTCAGAATGATGTTATTTCTGTCTGTCTCTTATCTCCTGCTATTCTCTTATTTCTAGTTAGTAAGTAATCTCAATATCTAATAATTGAGCATTTAACACAATGCTAATTTCTATTATCCCTATTTCATTTTATTGCTTTCTTATTTATAGGATGTAAGTGGTCTGAGATTTATGAATAAATTAATTAGATGGAAATACTTTATTTGTAGGAGGTAACAATTATATTATTAGGCTATGAAACTATACTTATTTTGACTTGTATTTCATTTTTAGCAGGTGTGTTGTTCTATTACTATACTGATATGATATTTTTTGATTATCTTAATATGTAGTTGGTATGTCTTTCTTATCATCTATTTTCCAGTTTCTAAATTTATTAATCAGGATGTGAGTGCTAGATTCACTTTTATATCAGAAAAAGCTTTCTAAATTATATGCATATCTTCTAATAAAGAAGGTAAGAGAAGAGTGTTTTCTTCTTAATATTATTATTATCTTGATCTATATTTTTTATTTTATTATAGGATGTAATGTTATTCAATTATGTTATGATTATGACTAATTGAATCATTGAAATAGATCATTATTTCTTTGATGGTATATTATTTATTAAATCATGCTTATTTCAATGATTTATTTTATGCAATAATTAGACATCTGAGAAACCATCCACAAGCATGTCATTGGGCCTTGAATCAAGAGTGAGTTAGTTGTTTATATATACTACATATGTACTTTTTGACATCATATAGGCTTTTATATCTTCTGTCATTAGTCCATGGAAGGTGGCTCTCATAATTGGCATTGGTAACCTTATTCAATATTAACTTATTGTAATATCAATTGTTGCTTCTAGGCTGTACTTTGATTTTGGAACACTCCTTTTTCTTGTACCAAGAGAAGATTCAAGATCCATTTAAAATGGCTGTTGAACAGTACAAGTCATCTGGAGTGTTTGTAAAAGTTGTCAAAGCACTCACTGATTTCTACCCTCAATATGAGCCAAAAGAGAGGAGGAAGATGTGTGAACACCTTATGAATCTCATTTCTGAGCATATTATCTGTAAGCTCTAGAATATTTATTCTTAAGTATTCATTCAAAACTTGATAGCCAAGCATACAAACAAGTGAAAAGCTTGTATTTGTAATTATCAGGCTTTAATAGGCTTCAGAATATCCTGAGGGGTAAGGATTTTGATGTGTGTATATAATCATTAGTCATATGTACTATGATAAAAATGAAGAGAAAAAAAAAGTCTTATAGTATAGGGTGATATATATGTATATGTATATAAG
>JBBPMY010001000.1:0-10146 GCA_038090615.1 Phylloporus gajari
TCTAGCAAACTAAAGCTCTAAATTGTCTTAAATGTTTGAATGTCTTATGAGCTAAACATCTGACACTCTAAATCATCTGATTTCAGAAAAATCAGAAACTTAGACAACTAGTTTCATCATTATTCAGCTAAATTAGGTCAATTCAGAAAAAATGTCATCTTTCTGATGTAGGGGGGGACTGTACATGTGTGATGTGAGGAAAACCAACTATGAAACTGAAACAGAGGCCATTCAAGACTAGATCTGCATACTCCAGGGGCCAAATAAGGCAGAGCACACGTTCCCAGGCCTCTACCTTATATGGCATTTGTGGCTGAAGCCTTTTGTGCTTGAGAGCAGTTGCCAGCTTTGTGAGATATGGCAAGGCAACCAGAGCAGATGTGCTTGTGGTCATGCACCTGGGAATACCCTGACTCCTTTTGCCAGAAACTGCAGACAAGGTCACCTGATTCATGAATGTGGAGGGCTTTGTTGATGCGCTCGCATAGGGTGTCAAAGAGATTATTCCAGGTGCACTTGGCCTGGCATGCAACAACTGGGACATCATGTTTTTCTCTCCTGAGGCAGACTGTGCAGACAGGGAGGATGTGAGGGGCTGTGGGTCCAAAGTGGATGTTGAAGCCATGGGCAGGCATGTTGGTGCAAAAGGAGTATGCTTTTTTAGCAATCACAATCTCAGGATTAGCAGCTGAGGTCAGGGAGATGGGGTGTTTGGAAAGGCTAGCCAAGCATGCATACAATGGTTTGGTGGTTGTATAACCACTTTGGGTAGAGGCCACAGCTTGGGTGTTGATCTGAGTCCACAGGTGACTAGATAAGAAGCAGTGAGATGATGACATGTTGTGATGAAGGTAGTCATCCTATGTCCTGAGAATGGCTGCATGGTGAAGACATGCAGGTTCAGGATGTGATTTAGAGAGAGGAGGAGAAAGTAGGAAAAGGAAAAGGGGGAGGGGAACGGTGTTAAAGAAGGAGGGGTAGTGATGAGTGCATAGCATTGAGGTAGTAGATGGCAAAGTGTTACCTTTTTTAGGGTCTCTATCTGGCTGTTTAGAGCCACATCCCATATCTTTTTCTGGAATGAGAGCAGGTGGAATTCGCTGATGGGTGTGAGAGAGAATGTGTCCTGGGTACCTATGGTTTGGTGCCATTGTTTGTGGATGTGCACCTGATACATGAGGAGGGCACATTTGCTGTATTTACATTCTCTATGGTGGAATTTGTGTACCTCAATTGCAAGCCAGAAGTCATGTACCATGTTGATGCATTCTTCCAACCAATCCTGCTGTGCCACAGTCTTGAGCATACAGTAGTTAGCTTCACTGAATTCCTCCCAGGAGAGGTCTTCATCCAGGATTTTGTATTCCTTGATCTTGACTGTGGCTGTGGATTCCCAGGTGGGGATACTGTCAGAGTTGGTGAGCATAAGGACATTGTTGCTGAGGTCTAGGGCTTCCTCTTCAGCTTCACAAATACCTTTGTTGGTGAAATAATAGAGCAGGACATATTCTCCTTTGCATAATTTGGTGACCACATGTTTCAGTGGGATAAGGAGTATGTGGTCTGGGATGGGTCTGTGGGGGATTGGGAGGAATTTGTTTTTATGTTTCCTGCATTCCTCCTGAAGGGCAAGCTGGAGCTCCTGCTCTTGGGCCACCTGTGTCTGGGCAGCCTCTCTGAGGTTGTTCTCCACCTCAGCTTGGTCAGCCTGCTCTTGGGCGGCTCTGTCTCTATCCCATGCAGTGCAGGTGCAGTCATGGTTAATGTACCATATCATCATGAGAAGGGCTGCTGCCTCCTTGTCTGTCTTCCCTTCTACTGTGAGAGTAAGTCTATCTTTGTTGTATGCTTCACTTATGAAATCCAGGACTGCTTCCAGGTGTGGGTGTTCATGATTGGCAAGATAGAAAGGAAGGAAAGGAAAGAAAGGTGACAAAAAGAGATGAGTGCACAGCAGCTCAAGCGAGGGAGGTGGTGGCAAGGAGAAAGGCCTGACACCACCTTGCTTTACCTTGTGTTACATTTGGTCCTGGTAGGGCAAAGCGTAGCCTCAGAAGAACCTGTAGGGACTAGAGTTTATAATGAAGACTTGAGACTAGTGACAACGGTCAACTAGGACTAAGGGTTCTAAAGCCTGGGCAGTGGTAAGGCACCTCAGAGTCTCTAGGCAACGGTTAGGTGACTAGGACTGTCGATGACCAGGTAACAGCTATTAACTAGACCAAAGGAGCTAGGAGATGAATGGTCTACTAGGGCTGAGATGATTGAAAGGCTAATGGCCAATCAAACCAAGGTACTGTTTGCAAGACGGCGGACTGGGTACCTAGAGACTAGAGGTTCAAAGGACAAGCTTCCATTCAGAGCATGGGTGGAGGCTCAAAGAGACAAGGGGTGATGAAGGGGAAGATCAATGGATTGCTAGTCTAGAGGTACAGGCAGTAACTCTGAGGAGAACTAGCTTAAAGAAAGAAAGAAGGAAGGAAGAAGAGAAGGTTTATATACCTAAGGTATAGAAACCGGCAGAATATGAAAGAACTATGTTATACAGGAAATGGTAAGCAAGATGACTAAAAGGAATGCGATGGAATCGTATGGAATGTTCAAGAAGGTGATGGAAGGACTACAATTAGGAGGAGATGATGAGTCATCAGGCCAATGACTAAGAAGGAGTGAGTAATTGTAGAAAAAAAAATAACATTCAGAACTCATATGACTAAGACAAAGAAAGAAATTGTAACATTACCCCCATATTAGGGTCGAGACAACGATGAAGACCATCTAAAGATTGAGACAACCTCCGCTAGGAGAGCCTGTCATATTGGTGTCTGCGTAGATATCAAAGTCCTCCTCATAAGAAGGGGAAGGAGAGCATTGGAGACATTCTACCAGAGGTTGAGGACAAGGTGGACCCCTAGAGGGATGCATCCTATTGTGGTTGAGCAACAACAGCGAGAGAAAGAGGAGGAGCTGGGGGGTGAGTTTGACAGGACACAATCTGGAGTTCAGCAATGAAGAGGGCAGCAGGCAGCGGTGTGGCGGGGGTGGAAGCAATGGCAGTACCCATATTGATAGTCGGGACAATCTACCTTTTGATGGCCAAGGTGCTGGCATTGATACCATGCTTCATGCATACAGGGGTGATTGTATAGCAGGGGTTCCTCACCATTATGGCCTGTCCACCAATTCTCCTCTCATTGGAGTACACATTCTTTGTCTGAGCCTAGAGGGGAGGAGGAGGCCGACAGTGTGGAAGGAGTATGAACTTCTGGGGTGCTACGGGTGGGGAGGAGAGTGACGTGGGCTTGCCTCTGTTCCACGAGTTCGCAGAGGTACTGCTCTAGGTCTCAAAGGAACTTGAGCATACCTAATTAGTGCATGGCCTTGAGAAGACTGTGACGAGTTTTTGCATGGGCAGACGGGGGTTGGATGTTGTCTAATGAAAAGAAGGCCCTGTAGAGGAGGATGAGGGGGGAGTCACAGACCAGGTAAGCATAGATAGGCATGGCGAGGTGGTTGCAGGAGAGGTAGTGGAGGAGTCCCTCTCTTTGGTCGTGGTAGAGAAGTTCTTTGACATGCTCCCCAGTAATGGGAATGTCAGGGGTGATGATGGATGGGTAGGGTGTGGGTTCCCATGTGGGTTCGTTCCAGCTGGGTTCAGCAATGACAGTGGAGGGGGGAGTGGCTTCAGAGAGAGCAGTGACAGAGGTGGTAGGAGAGGACGGGACATCTGCAAAGTGAACAGTGCAAGAGTGGGTGCCATGGATAGCAAGTTCTTCATCGGAGGAATAGAATTCAACAGACATAGTGAGGACAGGGGAGGCTGTTTTAGCGATGGTGAGGATGGGGTAGAAGTGGAAGTTCATCTGATGGAGGAGAAGGCCTTGGGGTGGCACTTTTTGTAGTTGTCGAGAGCGGTCTTGGAATGTTTGAGGTCCCACTTGGATTGCCATGAGTCTTCCTCAGCTGTGTATCCTTTCCATCAGATCAGGTATTGCTATGATGACCGGTTACCACAATGTCTTAATATCCACTCTATCTTGTATTCTTCTTCGCCTTCTATTAGTTCCAGGGGTGGAGCCGGATAGTTCAGACTGTGGACATCATTTTCACAATAGGGTGTAAGAAGCAAAATGTGGAAAACAGGGTGGATCTTCCAGGTACTGGGAATGTGAAGTTGGTAAGAGAGTGGAGATAGTACCTTGGTGATGGTAAAAGGTCCTTCTTGCTTCAGTGCAAACTTCAGGTTTGTTGGATGTTTCAGGTTCTGTGCTTCTAGCCACACTTTATCTCCTTTGGCAAAAGGGGTGAACTTCTGATGGGTGCGAGATGCCATCACTTGTCTTGCGAGTTTGTGAGTGGCAAGGGCTTTGTCACAGGCAGCCGTGAGAGTTTTGAGACATTGTTCAACGGTGAGGAGGTGGGACTCAGGGAGGACAGTAGGCAGGGCATGAGGTTCATATCCCATCATAAGGTAGAAAGGGGATTGACCAGTGGTGGAGTGAGGGCGGTGATTGTGGGTGAACTCGGCGTGGGAGAGCTTCTGTGACCAGGAAGTGGGGTTCATGCCACAGAAGATGTGGAGATAAGTCTCGAGTTCTTGGTTTACCCATTTGGTTTCTCCATCAGTCTGAGGGTGGTAAGCAGTAGAGAGGGCGAGGTTGTAGTTTAAGAGTTTGCCAAGTTCTTTGGCAAAGGCAGAGGCAAATTGTGGACCACGATCTGAGATGATTTTGTTGTAAAGTCCAAAGCGTTTGTAGACGTGGTGGAGGAAAAGTTCAGCAATGCTTTTGGCAGTGATGGTGTCGGTGGTAGGGATAAAAATACCCCCCTTGTAGGTGTGGTCTATCACAACCAACACAGAATTGAAACCATTGGAGGAAGGGAGGCCAACGATGAGGTCACAGGAGATGGATTGGAAGGGGCAGGTGCTGGTGGCACGAATGGGAGTAAGTGGCAGGACAGTCGGGTGTGTATTGACCTTGTTCTGTTGACACACCTCGCAACCTTCCACATACTTTCACACATAATGGGCAAGCCCAGGCCACCAGAATTCAGCAGAGATGAGTTGGCAGGTTTTAAGATAGCTGGGATGCCCAGTGGATTTGTGGTTGTGGCACCGTTCCAGGATAGAACGACTGAAGGAGTTGTCAGGAGAGATGTAAACACATCCTTTATACATGAGGACGTCATTGGTGACCTGCCAGTCGGAAAGTTGGGAGTGGAGGTGGACAGGGGATGAGGTGTTGGTGAGTTGGAGGTGTTGGAGCATCAGGGGGTTGGAGGCAGAGGCAGAGGAGATCAGGGTATGAAGAGTGCTATTGATGATTTTGATGAATAGAGAGGGAGGCAGGAGGACAACTCCTTCATTGTCAGTATCCGTCAAGGGAATGAGGTTGGGATGATGGGAGAGGGCATCAGGTCCAGCAAGGAGTTTACCCAGGATGTGGACAAGGTGGAGATCAAAGTCCTGGAGGTCAAAGAGCCAGCAGGCCTGGCAATGATTGAGGTTTCGGGCTTCTTTGAAATAAAGAAGATTCTTATGGTCTGTGAAGACCTGGACATGATGAGGGGAGCCATGGAGGTAATGGTGCCATGCTTTGAGCCCTTGGATAACAGTGAGGAGTTCTCGGTCATAGATATCATAATTTCGTTCAGCGTCACCAAACATTTGAGACAGATAGGAGCAGGGATGCCATTCCCCATTGGTGTCAGTTTGGAGGAGGATACCTCCTGAGGCATACTTGGAGGCATCAGTGGCAATGGCAAAGGGTTTGGCAGGGTCGGGGAGTTGGAGGACAGGGTGAGCAAGGAAGAGCTTCTTTAGAGACTGGAAGGAGGATTCACAGGTGGGAGTCCATTCCCATCGGCGGTCTTTCTTGATGAGATCTAGGAGGGGACAAGCGACAGTGGAGTAGTCAGGGATGAAGTGATAGTAAAAGTTGGTGAATCCAAGGAATGACCAAATGTCTTTGGGCTTGGATGGGGTAGGCCATTTGGCAATGCCATCAAGCTTGACAGGGTCCATGGCGAGTTGACCTGGTTTAACGATCATACCAAGGTATTTGACTTTGGTGGAGGTGAACTGACACTTGTCAAGTTTGAGATGAAGGTTGAGTTCGGTCATTCGCTGGAGAACCTGTGTGGTCCTTTCAGTGTGCATGGCTTCATCGGGGGAGAAGATGAGGAGGTTGTCCATGTAGATGACAAGCCATCCTTCGACGATCATGTCTCTAAAGGAGTCATTCATGAATCGCTGGAACATGGCTGGGGAGTTGCACATTCCAAAGAACATGACTGTGGGTTTGAAGAGACCTCGGTGGGTGATGAAGGCAGCCTTCCACTGGTGTCCGTCTTTGATACGGATGTTATTGTAGCCCCATCAGACATCGAATTTAGTGAAGACACAAGCGTCTCGGAGTTTATTGATGAGGTTGAAGATGAGAGGAAGAGGGTAGGCATCACAAATGGTATGTTCGTTGAGGTAGCAGTAGTCCTGACAGGGACGGAGTTTTCTGTCCTTCTTTTTGACAAAGAAGAAGGGGGAAGCTTGTGGTGAGGAAGAGGGGCGGATTTTGCCAGAGGCAAGATTTTCATTGATGAACTTGTCGGCAGCTTTCTTCTCATCAGGGGAGAGGGGGTAGAGTTTACTGATTTTCAGGGTGAACTCATCTTTGAGATTAATCTCATGGTCATAGGGATGAGAGGGAGGGATGTGGTCCGTTACTTCCTTGGAGAAGACTTGGGCAAAGTCGGTATACTCAGGGGGAAGGGTAACTTGGGTTTGGCCAGTTCTGTGGCCATGGTGAGCTTGGTGGCTGTAGTAAGCTTGGCGACGACAGGGGAGTTGACTAGGAAACGCTTGATGTCTCCTCGGATGATGTGGTGAATTACTCTGTTGGTAACAGCATAGTCGACATAGGCAGACTCCTCTTCATAGTCAAGATACTTGAAGAGGCAAGAGTTGTAGATGGCAGAAACATTGTGGTGATCTGGGATAGAACGCGAGATTCCAGGTCATACAAAGTAGGAATTATGCCTTTCTGTGTCAGATATGAAGTCAGTGTAGAGTTCTTTTGACTGGTCAGTGGTTTCTGAGATAGAGAGGGTGCGAGTCTCCCAGTCGATTGTGGGGTTGGCATGGTAGAGCCAGGGAAGTCCAAGGATAATATCTTCATTGCTGCAGTTCATGACATGAAAGAGAACATGGTGGGCAATTCCTTCGATGTTGACAAAGAGGGTAGAGGTGAAGTGAATGGCCCCTCCTTTGTTCTGGGTCTGATCTGCATTTCAGACAGGAATGGGGACAGCGAGTTTTGTGGTGGGGAGTTTATGCTTTTGCACAAACTGCCAGTCAATGCAGAAGATATCTGCACTGCTATCAATGAGGGCAGGGGCATTGATGGTTTTCATGGTGTGTGAGGGAACTATGAGTTGGACAGGAATTTACATGGATTTTGTAGTTCTAGGGATGGTTACATTTACTCAAGCACACATACTAGGGGAGGAGGTGGCTAGCATCGATCTAGTCCTCTGTTCTAAAAATCCTTGGTCACTGCAAAAGAAACACGGGCAACCTTGTTATCTTCATCATCATCCTCTAACTCCTCCAGGCGTGGAAGGTCCCCTTTTTCAACCTTCTTGACTCGTGGGCATGGAGGAAGGGGTTTGTCACTCTGGAACTTTTTACAGTCCCTAGCAGAGTGTCCCTTCTCTCAGCAGCGGAGACAACGTCCTTTGGCAAAGCATCATTTGCATTCTTCTGGAGTAAGTTTGCTGATGCATACAGCATCGACATCCATGGTGTTGGGGTCTCATTCTGCCTTGAGAGTGGAGTAAGAGTGGTAGGTGTAGTGGGGAGAGGAGGAGGTGTGATGGCTGGAGATCTCTTTGGCTCATTCGTTTTGAGTGTTCAATGTTGAAACTTTGTTGATCCATGTTTCTAGGGTTTTGGGGGTGGTCTCCATGTTGAAGACACGTTTCATGAGGAAGTTGTGGATACCAACTGAGTAGTACCCGATCAACATGTTTTGATTGGTGATACCAGTGAGAGTGGATTTGTTGTGGAATTCTGCATTGTACTCAGCGAGGGAGGGCTCTCATTTTCCTCCTCGGTGGGTCATGCGAGTGTTGGTGAGCCAGGAAATGGCTGCTCCGATGGTGTCATGTTGTTTGAAATCCTTGAGGAACTTCTTGGTGAAGTCCTTCATGGTTCCAAGGTCTGGGTCTTCCTTTTTGATGCATTCGGTGTGGAAGTTGGTAGCCCAGGTCAGGGCAGAGCCTTTGGTCATGTAGGAGAGTGTGAAGGTGTTCTTCTTCTCATCCGTGTTGTAGACCTCTTTGTTGACTAGGAGGTAAAAGACTATGGAGTCATACCATTATTGGGCTTTAAAGAAGTCTCCATTGAAATGTTTGGGTGGGGCAAGGTGAAGTTCAACAGGTTTGGTGGTCATGGTAGGAGGTGGTTCAAGGGGTTCTGAGTCAGGTTCTTCGTACTTGTCAGAGTCAAAGAGTTCATCAGTCTCAGGGACGTGTACTACAGTGGGTTCAGAGGGGAGATCTAAGGTTTGATCAAGTTGATCAGTGAGTTGTTCGATGTAGTCAGTTTCTTCAATGGAAGAAATGGGGATATCTGTGAGTAGGTCTAAGGGATGAGTAGTCTTGGGTGATTGTTCAAGTTCTGTTGAAGGTGAGGTGTCAGAGGATTCTCCTGACTTGTGTCGAGGAGTATGATGGGTGCCCCACACAGGGTTGACTGAGGGTCTGTGTGAAATGGTGGGCAAACTACATGAAGGTAGTTGCACCGAAGGAAGCTAGTTCCTTTGTTATGCTTGGTCCTGGTAGGGCAAAGTGTAGCCTCAGAAGAACCTGTAGGGACTAGAGTTTATAATGAAGACTTGAGACTAGTGACAATGGTCAACTAGGACTAAGGGTTCTAAAGCCTGGGCAGTGGTAAGGCGCCTCAGAGTCTCTAGACAATGGTTAGGTGACTAGGACTGTTGATGACCAGGCAACAGCTGTTGACTGGACCAAAGGAGCTAGGAGATGAATGGTCTACTAGGGCTGAGATGATTGAAAGGCTAATGGCCAATCAAACCAAGGTACTGTTCACAAGACGGTGGACTGGGTACCTGGAGACTAGAGGTTCAAAGGACAAGCTTCCATTCAGAGCACGGGTAGAGGCTTAAAGAGACAAGGGGCAATGAAGGGGAAGATCAATGGATTGCTAGTCTAGAGGTACAGGCAGTAACTCTGAGGAGAACTAGCTTAAAGAAAGAAAGAAGGAAGGAAGAAGAGAAGGTTTATATACCTAAGGTATAGAAACTGGTAGAATATGAAAGAACTATGTTATACAGGAAATAGTAAGCGAGATGACTAAAAGGAATGCGATGGAATTGCATGAAATGTTCAAGAAGGTGATGGAAGGACTACAATTAGGAGGAGATGATGAGTCATCAGGCCGATGACTAAGAAGGAGTGAGTAACCGTAGAAAAAGAAATAATGTCCAGAACTCGTATGACTAAAACAAAGAAAGAAATCATAACACCTTGTGCAGACTACACCCTGTGCTGCTCCATGCCTCCACTTACATAGACTAACAGTTATTTCTGTGGGGTTCTGTGAGTCTAGAAGTCTAGGAGTCTGAGGTGTCTGTGGCATTCTGTAAATCTGTGAGTCTAAGAATCTAGGATGTCTGTGAAGCTGTGGTACTGTGGCAAATATTATGTCAAACTAAAAGTATATTGATTGGTCTATCACCAATCCTAGTTATCCTATGTCTAATTCAATTAGCCTATGATATCTTTCATACACTACTAATCTGTCACTAGACTTATTACAATATGTTAATACATTTCTAATGCTAATGCTACACTAATGACATGGGCCCCAACAATGACACTAACTGTATGATACTATGGTTAACAATATAAATTGGACAGTGTACAAGATGTTCATAGTTCTATACCTATACTTATTTTAACAAACCACAAGTCATATATAACCTATTATTAGGGGGAGTGGGAGGATAATAGAGTGATGAGTATATAATATTGGTAATAAGGGGGATGATGGTAGGTATAATGTGGATGATGATAGGGAGGAGGGGATAATGATGGGGGAGAGGGGGAAGGGGATGATGATGATGG
>JBBPMY010001001.1:0-10142 GCA_038090615.1 Phylloporus gajari
GTGGCGTCAGTTGAGCTCGGGACTCGGGGGTTATTAGGTAAATTGGATGCAGGTTCCACGTACTGTGGGGTTTGGATCGCAGTGGTTGTGGCAGGTGACACCTCTTGAACAGACCACCACACAAGCGAAGGCTGTGTATCTCACTTGACTCTACAGGGCTAGTTCTCACTGTCGTTGCTGCCGATTAGTACGGTTTGGCACTCAAGATTCCGGAGACACTTGACTCGTGGGTAGTACTAGGTCAATCATCACGACAGACCACTGATTACCACCGATATATGTATCGTCCTAGCTCTAGCCTCGACCTTGGACGCGATCCTCTAGGTTCATACAAATTAGATCGCTAATTACTGGAAACCTAGACGTATGCAGCGTAGCCGGGAACCATCGCCGCCCCAACGCAATGACGGTGCATCAAGCCGGCACGAGTGTCACGAATGTGTAAAAGTCTTCCAAGTACTCTTTGGTGTACAATTAAATAAAGTGCACCGTGACGTGCCTGCATGCCATGTATGACATCCACTTCCGCCTAGGTCGTGACTCCGACTCGTGAAGATGTTACTGACATATCTCCTACTGGTGCCAGGTCAACATGTTGTGTCGGGACTCGGGGTTGGGTCGTTTCGGAGGGCCGAGGGCAGCCAAGTCAGCTCTTTTTTTTTTTCGCAAAGGCGGCATCCATCCCGGAAATACGTGTCTAAGACGGGGGTTTTGTGGTAGAACCCTTTTCCCACTGCCATCGCGTACCGACCTTGCGCGCGAGCAGGTTTGAACCGTCTCTTGTCCCCTAGTACGCAGGTCGGCAATTTACTTAGTCGAAATTGTTAAGCCATAATCCTGCTTCCATAACGTCGTAGTATGTCAATGCAGCAAGAGCCATTAGCAAGTAAGGTAGTCGTGATTTAACAACGTAGTGCTGGTACAGTCGTAATCCATACTAACTGGAGAATTGGAAGGTGGGTGAAACGAGTTACAAGTGGGGAATATAATTGGTCCACGGAATGGTCTCATACGCGGAGAGTGGTAAAGAGCGAAGACTTGCCAGCATACCAGCAACCAAATATACTCGGGCTACAACAGCAATCGCAGGAGGTAAAGACGCACACGAAATTCTCAGCCAGTCAGGAGCGTTGAACTTGTCCAGTAGTGGTATCATGATATAGGCAAAAGCTGGTGATGCAGCCAAAGTAAGTGATGACACACGCCAGAGGACCTTCTCGATCTCAGTTGGAAATCCATAATTCCAAGCTACTGCGTGCAATGCCCCAAATAGTGACCAAACGAGGAAAAGGACGAGAAGTGAAAAATTGGAGTCGCTGTCAGAAGAGGTTAATGTCAAGAGGTCCGACCAGTCTCTCCCTGTTTTCATTGTCGAAATACCCTATCAAAGTGTGTGAATGCAAGGACTAGAATGACATCAGTTGGCACCCACTAGAAATCCTTTTGAACTATCCCCTTCCTCTGATGTCTCTTGCAACTCATTGAAGTCCTTCAAATCGTGACAGTAGAGGATATAAGGACATTGAGGGCAGCACGGCTTTTGCCACCAGAAGAAGAGTAGCAGGAGTGTTAACAGAGCGATACAAATTGTGTCTAGCTCAACTAGTGTCACAGAAAGGTGATTAAGAAGTCGGACGACGAGTTGGGTGGCAAACCAAAACAATTGAATGATGAGGATTGCTTTTCCTAACCCATCAGAGGCGCTCTTGTCCATGATTTCAGCTTTGGTGATGATTGGATTGATTATATTCTTCCCATTCAGAAGCCTTCGAAGATCTCTATACTTGTCAATCACCCTAATGCCTTCATTGTCACGGATAGCAAAGCCACCCATGATCACGAAGTGACTATGAGTCATGGTCCACCATGTGTGGCCATCGTCTGATGATGAGTGATTTTACTGGAAACTCGTTCAATGGTGAACGTACCATGGAATTTTCTCCTGATCTCCCGTGCCGATAGCCATTCATCACACGCGACTGTAGCCAGAAACTCTGGGACGAAGAAGGCGAGAAACATCAAGATCACCCGGTACAGGAAGACATGGTACCATCTGTGGTGAGGGAGAGGAAGAGAGGGGTGGACTGCGTGCCAGACACAGATCAACAGAGTGAGGCCACAGCTAGCCAATATGCTCCAAACGCTGCGGTAGTTGCAGGATGTTGCATCGACAGAGGGGCACCCGATGGTGGTTGTGTTCGTCACAGTGGCCTGGGCAAGCTGGACGAGGTACGGGAGGGCCAACAAGCTTGGGAGCATGTCGAAAGGGAGGAAGTCGAGTCCGTCGTAAGTTGGCGCCGCCGAACATCTTATACGTGATACCAGGCCTGATCCATGCAAAACCCTCATGGTGCATGCCTCGAGCAGAACGGCCAAGTCGGTTAGCCCACACAGGATCATGATTCTGGATTCGAATGTTTGAGCGCTTCGGATCTCGAGCTCCTACAACAGCGGTGGATTTCAATGAAGCTTTGTACGATAACACGCATACTAGATAATAGGAAATACACACCTTGTAGTGCGTTATGCTGGGTTGAAGAAAAGCATCAAACCAAACTATTAAATACTTTTCCTCTTGAGTTTGTTACCACTTACGGTTCCTTGTTTGTCAATGTGGCCCCACCTCTTCCATGTGATGCGGCAAGTTAATCCTGTGAGGGATTAATATTACGACACGATAAAAAATAATGCAGGGTGCTGCACGACTCGTGTTGTGCATGCTGAGTCCGGCGACTTGGTCTCCTCGTGCCCGCAACACAGGACTTCAGCATTGCCCCGATCTCGCGATAGTGTGTAGCAATGATAACGATGCTTTTCTTGACATCGCTGGGATTGCGACTAGCAAGTCTTCCGGTGGGTTTCCGCCCAAGATGACTCCCCAGGCCAGGGTGTCATGCTGTGTGACCACCGATTTTGACTTCTTGTGTTGACAATGAACGTTCTTGGTGGGTCGATCAAAGCTCCGCCAATGCCGTGGAACCGAATTGTGGAACCGAATGGGCGCTATCTTGATAAGTAAAATGCTGAGGGTTATTATGTCTCCCCAAGGATTTAGGATAGGGATTACCGCCATGACTCTGACGTTACAGTCTGAATTGTGATTATGGCCGAAATCTTGAAAGCATCGAACCGCAGTCCCTCTAAGTTATGGACGGTATGAGTACTTGGTCCGCTTCCCGATCCATTCACACCACTCACATCTCATGTTGCCATTAGAGTTCAGGCTCATTAAGTACATAGGGAGATCGAACCCTCCCCTTTGCCCACAGAACACGAAGGACACGCGATAACAGCCTTGGACCATTGTGGCGATCTTGCCTCTTGAACGTGGGTCACCTGATTAGTATAAAGTGGAGCGCTCACCCCTAACGAGCAACAGGAGAGCCAGTGATGGTTTGGGACTGAGTGTAGGCTGCAGCCAGAAATAAATTCGTACACCTGATGGCCAAAATGCATGCTTCAGATATGAGATCCCAAGGGTGGATTAGCAGATAATAGAGTATGTTGGCGCTGTGGATCATGTCGGACATCCCTGCTTGTCCATGTCCACTGTCCACAAGTCGTGTTGCGGTTAAAGTCCGAATGAGCATGTTGGGCTTAACACCCACTGCAATATGATGAAACAGTGTCCTTAGGTGAATGGATCTCTTGAAAAAAATCATGAGATTGGTGCAGCACATGATAGGAATCACCGATATGAGACATTATGATTCCAATCCTTTGGATAAGGCTGGTTGATGAAGAACTCGGTCTAACCCACGGCCGTAGAATAATTTGAGGCGCTTTGAGACTTCGAACGTCTACTGAGATTGAGTCAAACATACAAAGACATCGACGGACTACTATGGGTTGCGTCGTACTACGACACGAAGTCGCTCTCTGAGGAAAACAACTGCGTACGCCCACATACGCACCTCAGATGCGGGTGTCTTTCATTTGTGGACGTTGAACAGTGTGCCTTAGTCGTAATGATATTCACGTTTCAACGGGGAGTGACTCGAGCTGACGAGCTGGAGCCCACGATGTCAGAAGCGGTTTTGAAACTTCGGAGTTATCTGCTAGAACACAGGTGTCAGTTGAACTCTGAGCTCAGGGAAGATTTTGTAAAATTTGCTCTGTTCGCTGCAAACCCCAGATAGCGGACGTACTATGTGTGGTTTGGATTATGGATAAGCCAGAAGGGTCAACAGTGGAAGCGCCAGAGATCAATGAATATTCGCGGGCACAGTCACCGACGCGATTGAAATAGGAACGCCGAGTCCAACTGAGCAGTTCTCACGCTCTACCCTGTTCTTCCATTCTCGATTTTCACCGTCTTGGAGGAGGCAAACGGTAGCAGATGGTCAATCGACGTCGAACTAGGGGGGAAAGAAGTCATCACAATCAACTTGAACAACCTCGACCCCAACCCAGACGATGTCCTCGACCTATTGGCAAAGCTAGCCGGTGAGTATTGGTGGAGAGGATATATTGCTGCTGCAGAGCGGATCGCGTATTCTGCCATCGAATGTACGTGGTTAGATTATCTGCGCGAACCAATGCTTACGATGCCCGCGTTCATGTAGCTTTGACTGCACATAGCACAACGACCCAGTCACCTCCAATATACGCGTTACTTGCGAATATTCAGTTTGCGCGGAAAGCATCAAAGGTCACTCTTCCATATGCCCGTATGTCCTCGACCTCCGTTCATGTTGTATATCTCACAATGGTTATTCAGGCGAGGATAAGCTTACCAGCGTCCGCTTAAAGGAGGAGTATATCAGGCAAAGGCCGCCTGGCAAGAATTTTGGAAGTCGTGCGTGGTTTCCTGCTACATATTCTTTTATTCACTATTTGATCATCAGAGTCCGTCCGAGTGGGTAGCATAACTCTTGTTAAGCTTGGAGTCTATCAACGCGAGCAAGACGGAGAACTAAACGGAACAAGAACGTGCTCAGGCCCTCTTGATCGGTGACAAATACATTGCAAGAGCCTTCGACGCGAACCAAAAGAGTGCTGCAGCTGCGAACGCGTTGTGCGAGTTATTTCTTCGTAAAAACAATTTTAAATGGGTAAGTCTGTTTTTGACACATCCATCCAACTCTTCTGATGCCTGTTCATGTATTGAAATTAGTGGAACGAACGATACAGTTCGTCGATACGCTCATTTGGTTGACCGAGGGCAATTTGAGGGCTGCCCGAGCATTACACGCCAAAGGCTCGATAAAAGAGGCAGCAAGGTACTACACGATCGCGACGGAAGGTCAGCTGAAACACGTGCTCGGTGCTATTGGTATGGCGCAGATGCAGATGTTGAATGGTGAGCGCCACGTTACAGAGCTAGTCGGACGGTTCATAAACTGATGGTTTATCAGACAAAGTTGCAGCCGCAATACATACTCTTGACGCGTTGATACAACCCACAAACCTATAACGATCAATCGGAGCTACTATCATACTTACCTCACTTCGTGCGCACCCCCGTCCAGGTGTCTCAAGCGCGTATGCTTCCCAGAGCAGCTCAACGCATGTGAGCTGTTCGATCGGGTCTCCAAGCTCATTGGGCAGGACGATTCTCGTGCCAATGGGCGTACCAGCACTTCAAGCAATCGTTCTGAACAGTGACACGGGAATGCATGTTGAAATAGGATTTTGTGTTCGCGACGCTCAAAGACCATAAGAGACATGACATCTACACTTTGTGCTGCGGGTGGAACCTGTACGCGCAGAGTCGAGATAGCCGAGAACCCAAGATGGCGGACGAGCGAAAACGCAACTTTCAACGTGCAGTCGAGGCGTATCACAAGGCCCTCCAGCTTGACCCTCTCTGCGCGGTGGCCGCGCAGGGTTTGGCAATTGCGATTGTGGAAGACACGTTTGGGACGCTGAGTGGTTTACCTGTATTGGTGGTTGAAGGATTCGCGGGAGGCACTAGATGTCTTTGCAAAGATTCTGGGGACACTCAGTGATAGGAGCGTCTATGTTAGCATGGGCTACTGTTACTACGCATGGGACGAGTTCGACCATGCAATCGAAAGCGTAAGTGATTGTCGTTTTGGTTTGACGTCGAGCTCATTAACCCCGCTGACAATGCGAAACAGCCTTCGTCAAGTTTTACAACAGTCGAGACGTACCTAATGTGCCGATGTCGTTCTTGGTATGCCGAGGCAACGAAAGAACAACCACCAGCGGTTATGAACACTGCATTGAGATACGCTTAAACAGCGAAACACCTTCAAGCAGTCGATCGTGTACAACATCGCGATCATCCAATAAAAAATGGTGGAGCTTATGCTTGGACTTGGACGTGCCAGGCGGACGCTTAAGGACCTTGAATGAGCAATCGCGCAGGCCGCCCAACGGTGCATTTCCTGTCCTAGCTTCCGAACTCCCAGAGCTGACGAGGGAACTGAATCATGCAGCATCTTTGGCTCGTTAGTAGTGGACACGGCACCATTCCTGCCGTACAGTCTCAAAGTGGCGGGCCAGCGACGGAAATACGGTGAGAGTATGCTTCGTCGGGCAGAGAGGCACCTCACGGCACAAAAAGAATTTGAGGCGGAGGCTCAGGCGAGGATGGATGCCGCGCGGCAGGAGGAGTGGTAAGAGGCGCTCGAGGTTTGTCTCTTCTCTTGTTAACATCACTTCTCATCTTTACTGCGTTGCAGAGGGCAAAACTGGAGGAGCCGCACATACAGGCCGAGAAGTCGGTAAAAGAGCAGCGGATTGCCCGAGAACAAGCGCTCGCGTGGACACGGAAGGTCCAGATGGAGAGTCATGAAGAACGGGAACGGGAATCGAAACGACCCAACAAGAAGGTCAAGGTTGAAGCCGAGCTGGCGACGCCGTCCGAGCCCAATAAGAAGCGGAAAGGGAAGCGGAAAGAGTTTGGTGATAGGGGGCTGATGAGAACGAGCAACTACTTAGTGATGAGGTAGAGAACAAGCTGGCAAAAAAAAGTGCGTGGCGTTTATGCACTGATGCTGGTCTTCCTAAGGTGCTTATTATTGTCGCTATTATGCTAGTTAGTGCACGTGCTCAGCGCTCGAGTCTTACCGTTGCAACTTGTCTCGCAATCATTTATAAGATATAAGTTGTACCTGATTGACCATATAGTTTTGTACCCAATACTTACCCCAAATCATGCACTCGATAGATGTGACGGACAACAGAGGCGCATTGGCAGCGGCCATGCTAATCTGTAAATTAAATTGGGTCATAACCATCATTGACGTCAGTGGTTCATTCAGGATGGATGGCCATGTCTGAGAAGCTCAGGCTTTTTTCGAGCTTGAGGAACGTAAATCGATCAAGACAAGCTGCTGATACCGTATGTTCTCCTGGTTCTCGGGCGGGCCAGTGGGTTCCAGAACTTCTTGATTGCCAGAAATCTGGATGTACCTACACGCCGCACGGCCGTCGGACATTGCTGTACCACCTGGCGTCGATACTGACCCGTCAATCCCGCACGAGCGTCACGGATATGTACGACCGCTTTCCGTTTTCTCCAGGGTATAATTGAATAAATCGCACAGTAGCCCGCCTGTCCTGCCTCTATCTGTGCTGTAGATCACTAACCTTAGACTGTGAGTCGGTCGACACGCTGTATGGGATCGTGTCCGAGTTTGGCAGACCGAGATTGGCCAAGTTGGCTTTTTTCCTGGAAACATCTCAGACGGGAACGTCACGGTCGGGCGGTCCATCGCGCACTGACCTCCCGTTGTATGGCACTGGATTCGATCCACTTCGTGACTCTTTCCTCCACTGATACTCGCACGGGCTCCATCCTCGTATTAGATACACACGCGCCATACGTGGATCGCACGACTGGAAGTACGTGGTCGCTCACCGGCAAACTTGGCTTCCCAGTTCTGTCACACGACTCGCAGTTCATGGCGCTGTTATAGTACAGGCTCGGCTTGGGATATTGTATCCCGTCCTTTGCACACGGCTACAGAATACGGGACCCACATAACAACAACCTGAACTCATCGTGGCGATCTTGCCTCTTGAACGCGATTCGCTGGATGCGTCAAAATCATGTGCTGGCCACCAACAAGTAGCAGGCGTGTCTGGGATGACTCGTGTCTCAGGACACGCTGCAGCCAGTAGAGTCGAATTCGTACGCTGAAAGCCCTTCGAATATGAGATCCTCAGCAAATAGTAGGGCTTTTTTTGATCGTGTCTGTCGCTCCTGCTCATATGCACACAGTCAGCGAGTCCCAGATGTCCATTTTGTATCGGCACCCACCAATGCAGCATAGTACGATGTGGTACTCGGATGAATGGGTTTATTGACGACCGATGTAGTTGATCCAGCACACGACAGAATATAAGATCTTGAGATCTCGACATTTCCGATCGGAGCCGATGCTCGGTGGCTCGCGAGGAACTCGGCCCAACGTGTGGCGGAGGACATCATGGCTAGCTTCAAAATTCAGGCGGGTGGCATCGTTGCAGTGACGTCACGAGAAGTAAGGTAAACCGTGGGAAGAGATTCCGGTCTTCCTTATCCCCACACCGCAGTACTACTGATTATCCGACGCGACCAGGCAGTCACCCTCTCTGACAAATAACCACTGCTCACACACAACCCATCTCGCTAGCCTTTCCTTTGTTCATCTACGCGTCTCCCACCGACTTGGAAGGTCGCCAACCCTTCCGTCTCCTTCATCAGCATTTTTAGCCAACCCTCCACCCATTCTCGAAGTGGAACGTTTTCTTGACCCTACATATTTCCATTTACGTCGCTCTCCCCGGAGCTACACACGCCATACTTAAGTGGCCACTCGACAATTGTCGTCCGTACGTTCGACCTTTCATCAGAAATCAACGTCATCATGTACACTCGTACATCCTGTGCGTCCTCTCCCACACCTGTCCGACGATGGAAACACACTGCTAAATAATCCGGATATCCCTGTCAGCTCCACGTATCCCTGGGGAGGGCTGTGTCGCGGCCTGCGCACCTTATTGCGGCAAAATGACATCCTCATACCCCAAGTGATGAAGGGGTCGCACGACTGCACTAAAAAAACTAAATCAGGGTCAGATGGTGTGCGTGTGAGAGTTAAAGTAAGCAAACGTATGCTTGGTACATGTTGCCTAGTCAGTCATCACACAGCACGGCCAGTTTCTGTGTAGCTGATACGCCTTGATGCTCTCTCATCACAGCGCGACCGACCGTCGCTAAGCTAACCAGGTCAATGCCCATATCGTTGCGATTGACTTCAGGGTGCCTAGTAGGTAGATGCACCCGACACAAACATAGGCCCACGTCACGAGACAGCTGGACAAGACGAGGCTTTGTCATGCTCCCACTCTATGTCCCTCGGTCTGATGCCCAAGAACGAGGATATGAACATGAACGTGTCAATGACTGCGCCTTGCACGGACTGCACGGATCTTTGGACTCACCACTCTATTGCCCGGTTACCCCTGTATTCCGGATCTCGAAGGTTCACTTTTGATATCGGGCGGACCTTTCGATGAGTTGTATGGCAAGCGAGGGAGGGATTGCGTGTGAAAGGGAAAACACAGAGGCAACTGATACGCCATCACCTTGTTTGCTTTTGATTGTCTATACATGGCACCGTCACATTATATCACTTAGCCAATAGCCCGATATAAATGGGTGCGCAACGCGACCCTTGACGACCCATGCGAGCCAAAGGACGTTCAACAATAGAGAGCCATGCCACTTGGCAACCAGCGATTAGTTTCTCGTGCTCGAGTGGCCATGTGAATGTGACATGGGCGTGAGTCAGCCGGCATGTTACGTTGATGTTTTAGACTCACGACGTGATGCTCAGAGAACGTATGTCGGCCTTCTGTCCTTGCGAAGTTACGGGTGGCATAAACCCTTTTGCGCCCTTGTCCCCACAGGGCTTTGATTGGCGGGAATTGTGTCAGAAAATAAAACAAGTGTATCCGTGGAATGCGACTAGACTCGAATCTGGGGTATGTCGTATTCATGGTCGGACTGAGAGCTTTCTCTTCTTTTTGTGTGCAGGGATGACGGCCCCCATGCGTATTCGACGCTATCCCAAGAATCAACCAACCGCCCAAGCCAGGATTCCTCAACGTCTCCGTTGCAAAATGATAACGTGGGTCGCATCATACACACCTTCCGAGTGTGTCCGATGTTCCTGCGCCATGTA
>JBBPMY010001003.1:0-10127 GCA_038090615.1 Phylloporus gajari
ACGTGAAGCACCACTAGTGTGTACAAAAATGGCGCACGTACCTGTTCTATCCAGAGTGCACCACATGCGTCTCAGATTACCCGTACAATATTCCACACCACCGCGATAACGACGTAGACAACTACTCAAGCGTTGCGGCAAACGTCGAACAAGCTGCTGACTCAGCAAACTCATACTTTGACCCACGCCACGAGCAGCAGTACGACATTCTAATCGTCTGTGCTGGTGTCGCTAGCTCAGCACTCGTTCATGACTCAAAAATGCGCGATTCTCGTACGCATCGCGACCAGAGTGTACGGAATAGCATCGGTTCCCAAGGCACCTTCCATACAAAGTTTCTGCGAAGCATCCTCGCCAGCTATGTGGTCCAGCTCGCGTTTACATTCCTTATCCAAACAGACGTCGAGGATGGGGTGTTCATCATGGTAGATTCATCATGTGCTTGAGAGAATTCACCAAGTCTGTGCTAGGTGTGGACCTGATCGAGGCTACAGTAAATGAACTTAGAATGCAAACGCACTAAACGAGTGCTGGGCGTTCGTGCCGCGCGTTCTTCTGGCCCAGACGGTTCAAGAGAGGAAAAAGAACCATTCTTTGGGGATTTAGTCATCGTCGCAGGCGTATGTGTCGCAAATGTTAGAACTACCGTTTTTGCAGGGCGAGCCCGCGCAGTGGGGCCTATGGTGCGTAGGAGATTGCCCAGGTTACCTACAGTGAGCGACTTGCGGGTCGGCGACGGGTATACCCATCTTAGGCCTCAGGTCACTCAGATTTAGTCTGCTCGGCAATCGTCGTCTACTTCGTCGATTCCCTCCTCGAGGATGCACAGTTATTTCAACCTCAGCACGGGATCGTTACTCAGGATGTGGTCCAGTCTTCTCACCAGAACGCGATGCCCATATGCTGGTAGATGCATATGCTGGTAGATGTAAACCGATGCTTTGTCCTTCATTTGACTTTGGGTAGTTCGTCCACGTCTTGAATAGGCTGTTCGACTTGTCACATTGTGTGTTACCGTGCTTGCACGAGCTCTGGACACTCCACATCCGTGTCGTGATCCGGCTAGTACAAACGTGCAAGTCTGAGAACTGAAAGTGTCAGTCGTTCGGGTCTCACTTGCCAGGCTATGTAGTTTATATTTGTACCGCGACCGCAGGTAATACGGGAGACGCAGAGTCAAACTATATGTATAAGCACCTAGCTAAAGTGAACAGGCTATCTTCGAAGGCAGGATGTATCAGTATCGGCACGTCAGATTCCTGTTCCATTCATCGGATCCAACACCCTCTGCAACCACGAACAGTCTGTACGGGTCATACTTGTCCTTGATTGCTTTGAGCCTCGAATAGTGCGCCCCAAAAAAGGTTTCCTGCCAGTCGATCTCGAAAAGGGATGCCTGTCCAGTGAGGTTAATTCATAGTACATCAACCTCCGCCGTGTGAGAGAGACGGACCTCGTTGAAGTAAGCACCGTCATTTGGTGCTGCATTGTACAAGGCCTTGATCCATCCCTTAAGTTGGGAGATCAACCCCTGGACGACTGACGAGGACGCCCCATCCTCCCAAGCAATGACGCAATAGTATTCCACGACTGCCTTGCGCCAGGCAGGGTTCAACCCAGCAGAGTCGGCAGGGATCTGATTGACCTTCCCACCCGCAATCATGCTACGCAGCCGATTATCAATCTGACCCATTAACTGTCGACATATAATGTAGAACGTACTTGAATGCCGCACTGCAGTTGATGAGAATCTCCGCCACTTCGGTGTAGTTGTTTGCCAAGGTGTTGCGTGACAGAAGTCGGTTCGTAAGCATGGCATTGATACCACTCGGAGTGCTAGAACTGGAGATATACAAATAAAGGTCGTACCATGAAGGAGATTGATATATCTGATCTGTAAAAACGACACCGAATGGTGCCAAGGAAAGTGAATAGTTGTGCCACGCTTGAGTGGTTGCCGTTGCCGTTTCGTTCGTCATATTTGGCCCAAAGTAGAAGAACTCCAGCTGTTGGTCCGATATACCGCCATATCCACCCCAACCATCATCTGTAAATTGAGCCTGGTGTCGTAGTAGTCCCTCGACAATTTCTGGAAGCACCGAAGAATTCGTAATGTTTGCCTGGTATACATACAACTGGGTTGGGACCTCGGGATAGGTGCGGTAGGCAACAGAAGTAACAATTCCGTATGTTGATCCGCCACCCCCACGCAATGCCCAGAATAGATCCGAGTTCAGGTATTCGTTCGTAATCAAGAACTCCCCCGTGGAGAGGACGACAGATATTTCTAAGGCATTGTCGACACCTTAAGATCATTGATTGATATAGTAAACAACGTGATCATTCGCTAACAGTCTCACCAAGACCAAAATTAGGTGACAATGCAGAGTGTCCACCACCTGCCAGCCATCCGCCGGCTGAGCCGATGGACCCGTTTGTTGAGATACCCCCGATCATCAAGCGGCTGTGGTTATAAACGAAGGCATATGCTTCATGCCACTGTATTCCTGCACCAAGGATCACAGCTGCATGACCACAGAGGTCAGGGATGCAATGTCCATCGCAGACTTTGAATGATTCTCACCCTCGTATATCTTATTTCTTGGAGACCCCTGAGGAATAAACATAGAATTATATGTAATGTTCTTCATGTTGTGCGTCCATATTACAAATGAACCCCTGGCTGCGCTACGCCCGAGAAGATCGTGGCTTTTGTAATTCGGGTGAAGCATTATATATCATAGTTAGTCCGTATGGAGATGACGCACCCAGTGTTCTTGACAACCAGCTTCAAATTGTACTGCACAGCAAAGTTGACTGCGGCCTGTATGTCTTCCGCAGTGCGTGCGTCTACACCGATGACGGGGACATTCCCCTGTTCGCACATGCCCGTAATGGTGGTATTGAGGTAGCATGCAGCGATGGTCCCATTTTGGAACATAAATGTCTCCCAATTCGACGCTTGCATGGTTCCAGGCAGTGATGAGCGCCAGTTGGCGTTGTACCAATGTGTGGCGACCTGCGTGCAATTTCCAGAGGGATCCAAAGGAGGGTAACACGGAGATGCAGTAGGAAGGGGGTATACCAGTGGCTGGGAGACCTGAACCTGGAGTTGTGCGAACACGGAGGTAGAGGGCCAGCAGGATTGCCCATAGGTACAAAGACAACCCGGATTACTTGCCCAGGTGACCATAGGTACCGCGATTGCAAGGAATGCAAGTGCCGATAACACCCTCATTTCTGCAGATTTGAAAGGATGCGTGATAGAGAGAGAGGCTCCCTTGAAGAATAGTATTTATATAATGTCCTAGCCAGAAATTCGACCCAGTTCATCATGGGCGTGATTGATCTTTGAATCAGATATACAGGAAGATGTTCAATTATATACTTTGTGCTGTGTCATGTCCGATTTAGTGTAAAGTTGCGACTGCGCTGCTTTCTGGGGTATATGAGCCACATCCTGCACCAAATGTAGATGACGCTGAATTCCTTACTTATTACCGTTGCGGTGCTCGCTCGACAGATTGCCACCACTGTGCAGTGCCTGGACGCAACAAGTATCACACGAAAAGCGAACTCCGTCGACGAAAGCTATCGAGAAAAACAAAGATAATTGGCAGGAGTCCATTCTTTGCGCACGCTGAGACGCAAGCATCCAATCAATTCATCGGGACAATTCTGGGACCTGCATCACCTGTAAGTCCCATCCTTGAACATCTAGATCCGTGCCTTGACGTCATACATATATCCCTGACAGCTGTTACACCCGCGGTGGCCAAAGTTGTGGGCACACAGTGTGTGGTAGACAACAGAGTAGGAAAGGCTAGCATTGATACCAATCGGGTAAGCATCTCGAGCACAATCTAAGTGATCATCGAGTTTTGGTGGGAAAATGATTGTAAGGTAAACAGAGGCGATCGAGTGTGAGACAATAACGCACAATTGCATATCGTAAATTCCAAGGTCAACCGTTCTCCTGAGGACCTCCTGAAGCAACGTCGCATTGTCAAAAGGATGGATTGGGTGAATCTGCTACATCACGAGTTTGGATGAAAGAACGAGTGATGAATAAATCTTACGAAGCGGAGCATTGGAAAAAGTTGAGGAGGTAAAGAGCGAGAAAGCATGCGTAGGGGTAGAGCAAATCTTCAGGTACAGGCAGAGCGCGGCATCGGGAGGTTTGTTCCATGTGAGGCCCTTTCCATTGTAAAATCGATGTTTTTGATCTTGGTGGTTAGTTCAGGTCTTGCCTAATATCGGTGTTCAATCTATTTCGACGTGTCGGATGCGCAACGCTTCCACAAGTTTTGATTGGTGAAACCGAATATCTCCTATACCACCTGTGGTTGAGGTGCACGTATAAACTATCTGGTGAGGGTAAGACACGAACATGATCCTTTCAGTTCTCACGGACTCCTCTCAGCTCTGCACTGACTAAAAAACTACATGTATAAGCATCCGGCTTAATGAACGAGCTATCGTCAAAGACAAGACATGTCAGTATCGGCACGTCAGATTCCTGTTCCATTCCTCAGATCCAACACCCTCCGCAACGACGAACAACCTGTGTGGATCATACTTGTCCTTGATTGCTTTGAGCCTCGAATAGTGCGACCCAAAAAAGGTTTCCTGCCAATCAATCTCGAAAAGGGACGCCTGTCGGGTATAGTTAATGTATCGTAGATCAGCTTTTGTTAAACAAATGAGACGGACCTCGTTGAAGTAAGCACCGTCGTTTGGTGTGACATCGTGCAGGGCCTTTATCCATCCTTTGAGCTGGGAGATCAATCCCTGGATGACTGATGAGGACGCGCCATCCTCCCAAGTGACGCCGCAATAGTATAGCACAACCGCTTTCCGCCAGGCAGGGTTCAACCCAGCAGAGTCGGCAGGGATCTGATCAACCTTCCCTCCCGCAACCATGCTACATGGATGCACATCAATACAACCAGTTGACGTGTAAGTATAAGGTAGAACGTACCTGAATATAGCGCTGCAGTTAACGAGGATCTCCGCCACCTCACTGTACTTGTTTGCCAAGGTATTACGCGACAGCAATCGGTTTGTGACCATAGCGTTGAAACCACTTTGGACGCCAGAACTGGAGAGATTTAAATAAAGGTCGTACCATGAAGGGGATTGATATATCTGTTCTGTGAAAGCGATACCAAATGGTACCAAGGAAAGTGAATAGTTGTGCCAGGCTTGGGTCGTTGCCGTTGCCATCTCGTTTGTCATATTGGGCCCAACGTAGACGAAATTCAATTGTTGGTCTGATATGCCGCCATATCCGCCCCAACCATCGTCTGTAAATTGAGTCTGGTGTTGTAGTAGTCCCTCGATGAGTTCTGGTAGTACTGAGGAATTCGTAATGTTTGCCTGGTACACATACACCTGGACAGGGACTTCGGGATAGGTGCGGTAGGCGATGGAAGTAACGATCCCATATGTCGATCCACCACCCCCACGTAATGCCCAAAATAGATCCGAGTTCTGGTATTCGTTCGCAATCAAGAACTCTCCCGTGGAGAGGACAACAGAGATTTCTAAAGCGTTGTCAATACCTTCAGGCCGATTAGTGTTGTAGACAACGTAATCCTTTTGCTGACAGTCTCACCTAGGCCAAAATTAGGTGACAACGGAGAATGTCCGCCACCTGCCAGCCATCCGCCAGCGGAACCGACGGACCCATTTACCGAAAAACCACCGACCATCAAGCGGTCGTAGTTATTGACAGTAGCATATGCTTCATGCCATTGAATTCCCGCACCAAGGATCACAGCTGCGCGACCAGAGGTCAGGGATGCAATGTCCATCGCAGACTGAATAATTCTTACCCTCGTACGTCTTATTCATTGGAGACCCCTGAGGAGCAAAAGTGGAATTGTACGTGATGTCCTTCATGTTATGCGTCCATACAACAAATGAACCCCTGGCTGCGCTACGCCCGAGAAGATCGTGGCTTTTTTAATTCGGGTCAAGTTTTATCCATCACAATTAGTCCATATGGAGACGACATACCCAGTGTTCTTGACAACCAGCTTCAAGTTGTACTGCACAGCAAAGTTGATTGCGGCTTGTATGTCCTCCACAGTACGTGCGTCTACGCCGATGACAGGGATGTTCCCCTGATCGCACATGCCAGTGATGGTGGTATTGAGGTAGCATGCAGCGATGGTCCCATTCTGGAACGTAAACGTCTCCCAGTTCGTCTCTTGCATGGTTCCGGGCAGTGATGAGCGCCAGTTGGGATTGTACCAATTTGTGATGACCTCCGTACAGTTTCCAGAAGGATCTGAAGGAGGGTAACACGGCGACGCGGTGGGAAGGGGATATACCAGTGGCTGGGAGACCTGAGACTGGAGGTCTGCGAATGTGGAGGCAGAGGGCCAGCAGGATTGCCCATAGGTACAAAGACAACCGGAATCACTTGCCCAAGTGGCCATAGGTACCACGACCGCAAGGAACGCGAGTGCCGAGAACACCTTCATTCTTGCGGACTCAAAAGGACACGAGATGGAGGAAGTTCCTACGAAAGTAAACGAGGGAGTCACAGGGAGATAATGTTCAATCACATTCACCTGCGCACGTGTCTAATTTAGCGTGAGGTTGCAACTGCGCTTGCTTGGATTGCCGCTGAGTAGTTTAGGTAAATGCATGCGAGTAGCAAGATACTTAGTATGAGAAGCGCACCCCGACAACAAAAGCTACTGAGAAAGCGAAATGATCAAGAGTCCATTCTTCGCACAAGCGACCTCCGATCTGCATGAGCCCAAATGAACACTTGGCTTTCATGACTCAACGTACTTACGGACCACTTGTGCTTGTGGGAAGGCTAATTTTGGTTGGTGGAGAGGTCTGACAGAACCTAAAATGGGTTCAGTTACCGGGGGGACTCGGCTCAGAGGCTCTCCCCCATGACCCTTCAATTATCTTCCAATCTCGCGAGACACGGCTCCATGATCAGCTTTGCTGGCGACTTTTAGCATGTAAACCCTGTGTGGAGCCTGCTGAGTTGCTTTCTGTGGGACAGCAGGAACTGTAACCGGACGTCACCGTCGACCAATCTTGTAACCGTCGACAATCAAAATGGACATCAAAGCGACGAACGTGGGCAGTGAAAGCGGTGCAAATCGAAGAACAAGTTGAAAAAGCTATCAGAAGCTTTTGTACTCGATAAGAAAGCAGTAAAGTGCATGGAGAAGAGACTCTGAAAAGCTGCTGAGTCAGCAATCTCCACGATCAACCGTTGGGAAGATGCGCACTCGCCCATGTTCTCTATGATAACCTCAAAGCCATATCATTTCCATGCACATTCGCGTTCCTCAAACCAGACCGCACAGTTGGTGAGCTGATACAGCTAGCCGGCGTTGCTAATTTGTAGAAGCTTGGCATGGATGCGCCTTGGAGGGGGTTGATGCTATTCTTGAGTACGGTTGCCATATCATACACTCTGGTTGCCTCATTCACGTTCCTTATCCAGATGGACGATAACTGGATGGAGTGTTCGCCACGATAGATTTACCATGCGCCCAAGAATACACTGAAACTGCTACGTGATCGAGGCTATAGTAAACAAACTCGTGGAATGCAAACACACTAAACGAGTACTAGGTGTTCGCGCCACGCGTTCATCTTCTGGCCCAGACGGTTCACAGGAGAAAGAACCATTCAGGCTTTGGGATTTGGTCATCATCGCAGGCAGATTGGTCGCAAAGTTTTGACGTACCGTTTTTGCAGGGCAAGTCTGCGCGGTAATCGTCATCTACTTGGTGGTACTTTGTTGGTGCCTTCTTAGCTCAAGGATGCACAGTTACCAGTACCTCTACACGTATGGGATCGTGATATACTCCCGTCAAAGGACACGGTCCAGTCCTCTTATACCAGATATCCGAACACAATATCCGTATGTTAGTGATGTAAAATCAACACTTTGTCCTTCATTTGATCTCGGATAGTTCGTCCACGTCCTTGACTGGTGTTCAACTTGTCAAATTGCGTGTTGCTTGCGAGTCAAGATTAGTGACGCTCTACATCCATATGACCTGAAAGTGTCTCATTCGAGTCTCACTCTCAAACTGGGTAGTCTATATTTGTACCTCAACCGCAGGTAATGCGGCAGACGCGGAGTCCAACTGTATGTACGAGCATCCTGCCAAAGTGTACAAACTATCTCCAAAGACAATGCGTATCAGTATCGGCACGTTAGGTTTCTGTTCCACTCCTCAGATCCAACACCCTCCGCAACGACGAACAATCTGTGCGGGTCATACTTGTCCTTGATCGCTTTCAGCCTCGGATAATGCGACCCAAAAAAGGTCTGCTGCCAGTCGATCTCGAAAAGGGATGCCTGTTGATCAAGGTCAATTCATCGTACATTAGCTTTTGCCAAACAAATGAGACAGACTTCGTTGAGGTAAGCACCATCGTTTGGTGCGACATCGTGCAAGGCCTTGATCCACCCTTTGAGCTGGGTGATCAACGCCTGGATGCCTGATGAGGACGTGCCATCCTCCCAAGTGATGTCACAATAGTACTGGACGACCGCTTTCCGCCAGGCTGGGTTCAACCCAGCGGAGTCGGCAGGTATCTGATTGACTTTCCCACCTGCGACCATGCTACACAGACATCAATCTAAGCGTTCGACTACCCAAATATAAGTTGGAACGTACCTGAATATAGCACTGCAGTTAACGAGGATCTCCGCCACCTCGGCGTACTTGTTTGCCAGGGTGTTACGTGACAGAAGTCGGTTTGTATGCATGGCGTTGAAACCACTCACGGTGCTAACACTAGAGAGGTTCAAATAAAGGTCATACCATGAAGGAGATTGATATATCTGTTCTGTAAAAACGACGCCAAAGGGTGCCAAGGAAAGCGAATAGTTGCGCCATGCTTGGGTTGATGCTGTTGCTGTTTCGTTCGTCATGTTGGGCGCAAAGTAGAAGAACTCTAATTGTTGGCCTAAAATGCCGCCGTATCCACCCCAACCGTCATCTGTGAACTGAGTCTGATGCCGTAGAAGCCCGCTGATGAGCTCTGGCAGCACTGAGGAATTCGTAACATTTGCCTGGTACACATACAGTTGGGTTGGGACTTCGGGGTAGGTGCGGTAGGCGACGGAGGTGACGATTCCAAACGTTGATCCACCACCCCCTCGCAATGCCCAGAATAGATCCGGGTTCAGGTATTCACTGGTAATCAAGAACTCTCCTGTGGAGAGGACAACGGAGATCTCTAAAGCGTTGTCGACGCCTTGAGACCGATTAGTTCTGTAAACGACGTAACTCCTCACTGGCAATCTTACCTAGGCCGAAATTAGGCGACAACGCAGAATGTCCGCCACCCGCCAGCCATCCACCAGCTGAACCAATTGTGCCATTCGCTGCGAAACCGCCAACCATCAAGCGGCCGTGATTATTAACGGTAGCAAACGCTTCATGCCATTGTATTCCCGCACTAACAACGACAGCTGGATGACCACAGAAGTCAGGGGCGTGCAACCCATCACATACACTAGATGATGCTCACCCTCGTACGTCTCGTTTGTTGGAGACCCCTGAGGAACGAACGTAGAATTGTACGTGATGTTCTTCATGTTATGCGTCCACACCACAAATGAACCTCTGGCTGAGCTACGCCCGAGAAAATCGTGGCTATGGCAGTGTGCGTCAGACATTATCAGTCATATTTACTTCATATGGAGACGGCATACCCAGTATTCTTGACAACCAGTTTTAAGTCGTACTGGACGGCGAAGTTGACCGCAGCCTGTATGTCCTCCACAGTGCGCGCGTCTACACCGATGACAGGTACGTTCCCCTGTTCGCACATGCCTGTAATAGTTGTATTGAGGTAGCACGCAGCGATGGTCCCATTCTGGAACATGAACGTCTCCCAATTCGGTGCTTGCATGGATCCAGGCACCGATGAGCGCCAGCTGCCATCGTACCAATTCGTGGTGACTTCTGTGCAGTTTCCGGAAGGATCTGAAGGGGGGTAACAAGGTGACGCGGTGGGAAGGGGGTATATCAGTGGTTGGGAGACCTGAGACTGGAGTTGTGCGAACGTGGAGGCGGAGGGCCAGCAGGATTGCCCATAGGTGCAGAGACAGCCGGAATCGCCCG
>JBBPMY010001004.1:0-10127 GCA_038090615.1 Phylloporus gajari
GTTGCATCCCAAACTCTAACAGTGTTATCCCATGCACCAGAGACAATGTACTTCCCATCAGAGGAATAGGCAAGAGAGCCAATAACAGATGTATGTCCCTGAAATGGACCTGCCACAATCTCACCAATGGTTGCATCCAAAACCCAAATGTTGTTCTGAGAGCTAGAGACAATGTGTTTCCCATCTGGGGAATAGGTAACAGACCCAAAACCAGATGTACACTCCTGAAATGGACCTGCCACAGTCTCACCAGTGGTTGCATCCCAAACCCTAATGGTCTCATCATAAGAGCCAGAGACAATGTACTTCCCATCAGGGGAATAAGCAACTGCCTTGACACTTCCTGTATGCCCTTGCAAATTGTGAACCTCTGCTGGCCAACTAGCAGGATGTCCAGATGGCATGGATGCATGCCTTTGAAGACAGTTAACCCAAAGTTTGCACAATGGAGAGTTGGTTGGAGTTTGAGGCATGGCTGATAAATACAAGTGGGGTGTACATTTATGCAGAATAGGTGAGAACACTTGAATAAACCTGTATCCTTCTGATGCTAGTGTGGCAACCTCTTGGTCCTAATTCCAATCTCTCTTAGTATTATTCATGAATTAATGTATTTCAACAAACCTTGGCCCATGTGCTTAAAATATTGCAAGCTGTCAGGGCAGATATAACAGGAAATACTCTGGATGAGAGAGAGAGGAAACTGATAACTTCAAGCCAGTAGGGAAAAAAATCCTTGAAGAAGCATGTAATTTCTTTCAACAGGTCTGGGGTACAATCAACATGTTGCAGGTGGTCCATCCAGTATTGGCAAGCATATGACAAGTGGGGGGATATTACCATTTTTATCTGATTGTGAAGATTGGGAACAGCAGCATTATAGAGTCGGGAGTCCTTGAGGTCACAGATGTTGAATCGGAGATCATCTCGCATGCAAGCCAGCAATGCTTTTCCGAGAGACAGTGAGTGATGGGGTAAAATGCGAACATGGAAGGTTGAACTGCGGGCCTCATCAAGTAAGAAATCACAAAATGAGGTATGAAGGGGACGGATAGGCCTGTCTTCATCTAGTGCCCCATCTAGTAGCGACCCCATTGGTTTGATGATGTATCCTACGGTCAGACGTGCATTCGAGTTGAAGAGGGAAGAAAGTGATCTGAGGGAAAGTGGTTCGTGAAGCGCAAGTATGACAGCCATCACGTTCTGGAATGACTGTCGAGCCTTGTCGGAAGGAAAGAGTTGACGTAGTATAGTGGTGTACAGCTCATCTAAAGGCCCAACTGAGCCACCATCGACGCTCTGTAAAAGTAAGTCCACTTGGTCGCAGGGGCTCATTCCAACAACTTGAATAAAATTGCAAGCGGTGGCGGCCCACTGAAAGAGATGCTGCGAGTGACGAACGAGTAGATGACACCACTCTTGGTTAGGCCAAGATAATTTGAGCTCGCTATGCTCGTCGAGGGAATGGTGAATAAACCTTCCGATATCTCTATCAACAACTTCCACAGGAACGTCGTCCATCCGCTTATGAACCAGGTGCCTGCCAGACGGGAGTTTGCTAAGGATGTCGCTCTCCGGCCGAGTTGTAATGAGGAAACGAAGGTTCGTCGGCAGAGCGTCGTCCGCAATTTGCTTGGAGATCGCCTCCAAGAGTACTCGACGACTGGCTCGATCACCACTTTCGTCCAGAGCGTCGATAATCACCACCAGTAGAGGTCCGACAGAGTCAGGCTTCCTACTAGGATCGACAACGAACCGCTCCAGTTGCTCCAGCGGCGACGTTGACATACATAACGCTCTATTGTCTTTAATGATCCCCCAGAGGGCAGACTTGTACTGTGGATCGTGGTCGCGAAGATCACGTGCAATAGTGCTAAACAGGTTCTGCCCATTTCGCCTCGCGACGTCGCTGCTCGCGAAGCAATACGACGAGGCGAGCCTCATCTGTCTATCGTATAGTCGAGCAATCGAATGAGCTACTGCAGACTTGCCCGAACCAGCGACCCCAGTGAGGAGGCATATGCGCGGCGCATTTTCGGTGGGATCATTGAGAATATCGCAAATCTCCCGAAGGAGAGACTCTCGAGTGCCAGGCAGGCATCCCTTTTGGGGATCATATCTAGCTTTGGCATACGGCATATCATTCAGGTCGATTGATTTCGCTACGTCACACATTCATGAGAACCCCGACCACGGCCAGACAAAACTCGCACTTACCAATGTCTTGTACTACATCTGCCATACGAATAACTGCGATTTCTGTCTGGAGTGTGGCGTCTTCCAAGAAGGCTGCCTTCAGGCCACGCAGCTTGTCCTCGTAAGCCGTGATCTTAGCATCGATATCAGAGATCGTGTATTTCGCGGTGCGAATCCCTAGATACAGCGATCAGCTGTGAACACCCTAAAGGTGGCGATGGCTAACAGAAGCTGTTTGGTTTGGTGTAATCGGCGATGAAGTAGCCACACTCTGTCACCTGTTGTAGTAAAAGGGTGATGGCCTTCTTATGTTTCTTGATCTTCTTTAATGGCTCGGTGTCATTGACGAACGCAAAGACGTCTGTCATCGTGCCTGCCAAGCGAATGATCTTCTCGTCGCGGCATTTCTGATTTATGAGTACCTTTGTGAATTATTGTCAGCGGTCAATGACAACACGAATTGTGAGGAACACACATACTTTGTTGGCAGCAGATATAACAGACCAAGCCATCGACGCATACGGATGAATCTATCAGACCCAAATGATAAGCAGACGAAATGAGAAGATAAAGAGCCAAGTACCGCTGCAATATCAGTCACCACCTTGTTAAACAGCTCCAATCTCTGCAAAAGGACACTCCACGTGGTCTCGAGTGTCTGAAGGTCAGTGGTAACAGTCATGCCAATATCGGCTGCTGAAGCAAGGAAGTCGGCAGCCCCCGGCGTGGAACCAAGTGTGCCTATTGTCCCTGTGACTTGGCTGACCGCCGCGGTAGCTCGAAGTCGATCGGTATTATCACCCTCAGGCGGCAGAGCAGTAAACGCAAACTTGATCGTCATCTTCGTGAGATCGGACCCATTGGAAGTATCCTTACGGAGAGGTTCTTCGAACACTAATTGCAGAGATTGCGTCTATAGAATATGCCCTACGAGGACGGCTCGTACCGCCATTATTCAGTTTTCCTGTTATCTCCTCGATCGTGAGGGCAAGACCCCCAACGAGTTCATCTTGCTTCAGAAGATGTTTCTGGTAGACTTTTACGAGTAGTGTGGATGTATCGACCCCATTCCTGACAATACTGAGTTCTCTGGCGCAGGGGAAAAGACGAGCACGAACAAAAACAGAGGTTGATCACAATGAGTAAGTTTCTTCTTCTCTTCCACTTTAGGCGTTTGTTGCATGATGTCTCCTAAGGAAAACTGGATGTAGAATTGCCTTGAAGGTAGGAGTTTCCGCCCCACTTGAGCGCAAAGTTCGATGTCTGAGAAAAAAGTCAACTCGTGTACCATGGCAGAACTAGACGCTGAACACACCTTTGATGGTGACCGTTAAGTTGGTCCTTGAACGCGGTGAGTATTGTGATTCTTAGCAAAGCTGAAAACTATACACACATGTTTGAATTCAGATTCTGAGTGTATTCGAGGTTGCAATGAGACTGGGAAGAGAGTGCGGTTGCAGCGTGGCGAGCAACAACAACCAGCAACAACGTTAGGGCCAGTCCATAGTCACATCATAGACTACGCACGAGGTGAGCATGATGACTCATACCAATCTATAACGTCTCCGTCCCTCTCTGCTCCAAGACGTCACCGCAATCTCCTTGACACCGTTCGGTCTCACTGACATGACCCACTTTGTGGACAGCACCATCCTCGGCAACGCCTTCCACTTTCCGCTGATTGCAAGGTTGACCCTCCCCCTCACATGGTGGCGACGCAGTCGCCGTGGACGGCGAGGAAACCGACTCCGAAACCAACAACTTACGAGTCACCGCCTGCCAATCCAGTCTTTGTCTTTTCAAAGACGGTCCAGTACAGCGACGTAAATGGTCTCCATCTCCCGCCCTTTCACCTGGACTATCCACGGGCTGAACACACTCGGATACCACTCGAATTGCGCCTGTTCGTTTACGGGTGAGGCGAGGAGGTGCTGCACACGACGACATTCCTCAAACACTAGCTCTCTTCCATCGGCTCGTATGAAAGTTCTTGCATCGGCCCCGATGGTTGGATCCCAACCCTCCTCACACAAATCCTTTATCGTCGGCATCAGACCTCTGCCTTTCAGTGCTTACCTTGCATGGGCTCTTTGTGCTGCCATCGAGCTCAACACGAACTATCCAAACTTACCGAGCGGCTCACTGCCGTCCTACCCGCGCCCATCCGCCTTCTCGACGTCCTTGCCCCCTTTAGGCCAATACCCGTCTCAAGACTCAGGCTCCCACTGTACAACTATTTGTAAGTCGAAGGATCGAAGATGTGCAACCGGTCCACTACACACTCTAGCACTCCGTATCGCAAAAGAATACACAAACTCTGCGAGAAAGTCTCTATATGTAAAGTGTGTACACGCTCGCACAGTAGTATACATTAATGCAACATTTATGATCTAAATTTCTGTTTCTCTGCCTCGATGCTTGCCTCTCGCCACTTTTTACCTTTCCAAAGCACAAGCAATATCATCAATTGCGTCACTAACATCAGACCAGCCCACAATGTGTAAAGGCCACCATCTCCGATGGCGTCCTGACGAATACGTGAGCGCAGATCAACCCATCAGACAAACAGAAACAAACCTGCAACGGGACTGCGACCTCTGCAGCAAAGAACGCCATTGAACCACGAAATGAACCGTTCGCGGCAACTGCACTGGATGACCTTCCGACGTTGGCGTCTACAATGTATGCCAAGGTACTAGCATATATCCATCTAGCGGTCCATACGAGGTCAGATGAAAACAAACGACACTTTGCATGCGACATACATGGAAAAGAATCCAGTCAAAAAGAGCATGGCGCAGATCGCTGAGACGTGCATACGCTGTTGGCATACCCAGGCGTACCCAACGACGGAGGGCGGAAATAAAAACATGACAATTTTCGTGCTTTCTAATCTCATCTACAATCCAATCAGAAAGTATAGATCCGAATCATTCGCAATACACATAGCTTACCTCTGGATAGCTAATGCCGCCGTTCGTGGCTTTGAGGCGAGCAAGTGTCCTATCAGACCACCGTCCACCCAAAACGCTGCCCAGTACGGTTCCTGGAGAAACATCAAAATTTGTTCTGATTCTGAACTGACAACATACTGACCGACCCCGTACGATAGTAGCACCAGACCGGTCATCATGGCATTATAGTTGTAATAAAGCGATAACGTTCGTGCACAAGTGTACACGATACTAAAGCCAAATGCGTAAAGAAGACCTAGAGATGTGTTGAATCAATTGTTGAGCTTGAGGATATAATGCTCACCGGAAGCGAACAGGATGGTAATATTATTCTTGCAGGTCAAAATGCGTAGGAAAGGAGGAAATGGATTCACGTCCATGATCGACAATTTGATATCTTTTATATCAAATTGTGGAGCGACCCCTCGTTGAGCTTCTACATCCTCGCTAGGCATTTGATACCCGGAAGCTCCTCCATCTGATATCGTCTTTTCATCGATTACAAGTGATCCTCGTGCGGCATCCTTTTTTAGGGCGGAAACGCGTTCCTGGATGCGTCTTTGCAAGATACTTTGGTATGCTGAGCTTCGTTCTTTCCGGAACGTGTCCTTGAACAAAAACAGGAACGCAAAGAATATCAAGCCTCCCCAAATCGCCAAAAACCAAAAGATTGCACGCCAGCTCCATGCTTGCGTGAGCCCGCCGCCAAGAATAGCACCGATCGCAGGACCCAGAAGTGGTCCAGTATAGAATATACCCACCATAGACCCGCGTTGGTGTGGCTCAAAGATATCCGCGAGTGTTGCAGCACCGATGCAAACCACAGCACTCGAGCTAGGCGGATAAGTTGATTGCACAGAAGAGCGTTGGATATAGAGCTCACCCAGCAGCCTGAACCACCCGCATCCCGATGACAAGACTTATGGTATCAGAGACACCGATGATAATTGAACTGATAGTAAACAATGCAATGGAAACTAGATAGATAAGCTATCAATAACAAATCAGTGGACATGCCACCATAAAACCAAATCATCACGTACCTTCCTTCCCTTGATCTCGCTGATCGCACTCCAAAGCAAGGGAAAGTTTCCTTGGACAAGAATCGAGAAAGACAACGTCATACTGATTTGATAGGCGGTCGCATGCAATTCCTGTTGGATCTGGGCGTTTGCGGCTAACGTTGGAGTGATTCATCAAGTACGCTGTTCTCTCGAGACAGGAACAACTCACGATTCTGAATGCTAGCGGACATGCCTGAAATCACTGCAGCAGTGGAAACGATGAGCAAGATAGCAAACTTCAGAAGATCGGGTGTCAACCACATTCACTCATATACTCAGAATAGGCGTCCGACCTTTCTATTGTTCGACCAAGTTCGCGGATCATCCTCCACAAGCGCATGTTCGATATCAAGCCTGTGCACGGCCTCTAGAGGGTCCGACAAAGTAGGGGTTGCGCCAGAAGGTATACCCTTGCCCATAGGAATAACGTCAACTGGAGTATGTGATGTGGATTCGTGAACTTCGGTCATGACTCGTGAGTGTCGTGAAACGATGAGGTTCTTTGGAGTAAGAAATCTGGCGCCATTTAAGTCATAAATGTCGGCAATCCATCCATTGAGCACATGACAGAGCGTACCTGCCAACAGAAGCAGATCAGGTCACCAAGGCGGGAACCTTTTAGTCTATTACGAAGTTACGCCTGGTCAAGGACCGATGACGTCCGATGATTTCCAGGAGGGTCATATCAAGTAAAGCCAGACCCTCTGGCTAGTATCACAATGATACCCACTAGCCATTGGATTGGCCCTATGAATTGGTATCCAATCTAAAAGAACACCGATCGAACAAACGTACAGGCAGGAAACATGGAAGAGCAATACCTACGGTCTTCGGGTCTTCAGCTGATTACAAACATGACCTGTATTTCCGTAATGAAGATAACAATCCGGGTCAAGTATCTTCCGTGAGGAATTGATGGGAGTGCATACCCGATGGGTAACATGCCCCTGAGTCACCGACAGACGTAATGACTGAATCAAGTTTGCCGTGAGGTGGTCGTCTACTATCAACCCCATAAGTGAGTGAAGACGTACAATGATTCGGGGTAAATCGAATCAGTAACTTGAGTTAAATGCGACGACCGGCCCTCACCTTAGGGACCGAGACAAGTCGTAATGTGGCGTTGAAGAACAGCTGGTATTGCAACTTGCTGGCTTGAACGCCCTCGTCACTACGCACAGAGCCAACATCTTTTTTGATTTGTACCTAGCGCACACATATGTCAGATGGCCTCCTACTCGTACCAAATGAACCTACCTGCCAAAGAATACGAGACCAAAGATAACGACGTTGCCTCGACGAGCCATTGAATAGCTGACTGGGTTACATGGGAGAAGCTAACCAGTGCAATCGGTAAATACCGGTGGAGTCTCTAAAGGTTAGTTTTGCAGTGACGGCTCGTACGGTTCTCCTCCAAGTATCGTCTCCTTCTGGACGACATCCGCTTCGCTTCCATGGCCCATGGCCCTTTCCTTTCAGATTGGGCGTCATATAGGACGGCCTACCGCGCTCGCCGTACAGGTCGTTGTACCTCCTGCTCTTGGTAGACTCCCTAGTGCCGTCTTCAAGCACGCTGGAGCTGGTCAAACCATTTCAAGTGAGTCGAATTCGTTGAAAAACGCCTATGCAATCGACTGTGTTTGTGAGCGACTTACATACAGACACGATGGACAATCCATACAGATAGGTCCAGGAAAGTTCAACTCCAGCATGGTGACGGATTGACGGGACAGCAGTCCTCACAGGTGAAATTGCCGCACTTGATCGAAATTGTCATCTAGGCGAAACAGAATGCATTTGCCTCGGGAGACTATCTTGAGGGGGACGGTCATCATATAGTCAATGATTCACTCGATTCAATGTTCGAGGAATGTGAAACCATCGTAGCACGGGCCGAAATCTATTAACTGGTAAGTAATTGAGTTTCTGGCTTTAGGAAGACACACATACTACGTGGTTTTGGTGCACCCATCTTTATAGCAGTAAACATTTCGGAATTAATACTCTCAATCGCCGAGCGGGGGGCTCTGTGGGACAAAGGAATACTATATGACGATGTGATTCAGTTGTAAGCTTCCTTCCGTTAACATTGAGTGTACTCTGCTTTTCGAGCCGCGTGATTTGATCCTCCCTCATTACCAAGGGTGTGAGGGACTAGTTTCACAAAATACACCAATCCTCCGAAAAGGGAGTCTCCGAAGGCGGTGGGTGAACAAGTGTGTTTCGTATTCCCACTATCCACATGCTATTTCTTACTTTGGAGGAGACCAGAGACGCCATGCTCTCAGGCAACCTTGGGAAGGGAACCACTTGCTACCAGTGATTGGGTGGTTCCTCCCTATCACGGCATGTGTTCTGTCAAACAATACCTCTCTGTTCCTAGATTACACTCCAAAACCCAGCCCAGATCACACATTCAAAGATCGTTTCCACGACTCGTAGGAAAACGGCCTCCACTGGCCTTTTTGGCGTCCAGACATGGGTACTCTTGCTTTTCTTTGGCTAGACCAAAAGAATTTGTCTTCAGTTATTTCCAAGCACAGAACATCTTTTCCGCTGGTTGCCATGTGCCAAGTTATCATCTTACGAAATGTGGGGGGAAGCATGTGATCGCAATCGGCGCAGTCCGGATTTCAGGTACGTGCTTTCTCTTTGGAGGATAATTCTGTCGGATCAACCCCTTGCCAGGGTCTCCGAAGTCCGGCCCATCGGTTTAAAGCTCATTTTTGGCACCCCATCCTTATCGTCTGGCCAGCGCCTTTTATATAAAGTACCCTTGGCTTTATCGCTTCATCCGTGGACCTCCCCTCAAGGCGGTTTGATCATGGCGTCAAACGACAGTCAGATCCTTGGTGTCGTGCTTATCGTGCGTCACGGCGATCGGCAAGGCTTTTATCAAAACCCAACGACATACACTGCGACCGCAACCCAAATCACGCCCTTGGGTAACGTGAGATTATGTCACTCTGTCGCTATCTCAGACAGTGATCACCCACTCTAGCAACAAGAATTCCAGCTGGGCGAGCTATTACAGTCCATCTACTTGAATGCATCCTCACCCTCATATATCCCCGAGATAAGTACCGGTCTCTTCAACCAGTCTCAAGTATTTGTCCGCGCAGATCTCGGCGGTGAAAGCGGAGTCATATACGACTCGTGTGTATCGCTTACGCAGGGCCTATGGCCGGTCACGGTCGATAACAATATCACGCTCGCCAACGGCTCTACAATTGTTGCACCGCTCGGTGGATACCAGGTTTGGCGATCTCATTTCCTCGCTAAACATCCATTTGACCAAACAACACCCTGTGATCCCGCCAGTATGTCCCCAGTAAGTCCACTAATCCTTCTACCGCCAGGGAGGGCTAACCAAGGAGTCGAGTCGACGCCGTGGATCCGAATCTGGATGTCTCGCTAGAGGGGTATTTGGACTGCAATGTCGGTGGCCCGCGTTCCGCTCCCCTAGATCCGCATTCAATCGATCATAGACATTTGACATGCACACCACCGATTTCTACAGCTCTGCCGAGTTCATACAGATGGCGAACCAAAGCGCTCCGTTCCTAGACTCCCTTCCTCCGTACCTCGATGGTCGGTCTGTCAGCCTACAAAACATGGTGCGAAACAGTGCCTCCATTTATACATGATTACGCCTGACCCTTACGTGCAGTGGAACGTGCGTCAGATGTGCCTTGCTTGCGGCCAATTGAGATATGACCCCCTGTCAGATCTACGACTACATGAATGTCAATGACATCCACAACGCCTCGTTCGCCGATACCCTTCCACCAACGTTCCTCGCACAAGCCAGAGCGCTTGCAAATTGGCACGAATACAATGTCTTCACCGACACGAGTGCATCAGGCATCGGGAACAGTGCGTCTGAATTTGCGACAACCCTGCATTGGCTGAC
>JBBPMY010001005.1:0-10090 GCA_038090615.1 Phylloporus gajari
GGAAACGTTGTAAGGTGGCAGATACGTAAAACAAGATCAAGACCTGGAATGTGGAAGTAATAGGAAGGCCGAACGGCAGACTTGGGCTGGAATGTGGCAACCTCGGGTATGGTTTCAAGTTTTATTGCACTTCGGGAACGAGCCATCTTGGGCGATGAACGAGGGGACCGGGAAACATTGCCGCGCCACCGCGTAACAACCCACGTAGGAAGGAGCGGAGACAATTGTTCGATCAATGCTGTGACAAAGGCGGAGATTTGTGTCATGATTCTGTAGAGAGTGGGCCTGTCGGCGCGGATTTCCATTCGCTCTAAAAGGGCCTCGACGTTTTGTTCCAGTCTCACCAACCTTCCCTCTACAAAGGCCTTTGATACCTCCGACTTTTTCTCCTGCCTACGGGCTGTTATCTCCATCATCTCGATTGCGTCCTCCACGTGTTCGTAAATATCCGAGTTCAAAGACTTGGACTGTTTGCGTAAGGAGTTGTGCTCAGCCTCGAGTTGTGCGACCCTCTCAATCAGGGACTCCATTCTCTGAGTTTCTGATGGGGGATAGTGGATGAGGGTATGCAAATCCGTGGTTCGTTGCCGAAGACGTTGAATACCATGTTTCCACGGACGCAATCCCGTAGCGAGCACAAAAAGGGATAAACTAAACCACGAGACAGTAGCTTGACCAGAAAAGGAAACCACAACTGTGCGGAGGAGCATTGCCCCCAGGAGCGGGGAGAGGATGGACAGGATGAGATATAAAAATTCAAAGGTGCGTAGTTCGGAGAGAGCAGCACGGCGATACCTCTCCGAAGTGGAAGGGTGATCATGACGTGGGGTATGGAGTGCGCGGCGTGGTCTTGATGCAAGATAAAGGCTCCAGGGAACTGGAATGATGTCATTGCCGAAAGGAGATGAGAAAAACAAACTCGACGCACCTTCGATGATTTGATGGAGATAGAAAACGAGGAGGAAAACGAGGAGGATATTTTTGACATGATCACTTCCAGTGAGCCAGTTTACGACGGGGGAGAGCAAGGCAAGAGCCACGGAAGGGTCGAACTCATACCAGGCGCGCTCCTTTCCGTGATCCCGTAAATCGGTCCCGGCATCTGAGGCTTTCAGCTCGCCTGGAGACGGCGGTGGGAGGGTGGAGCCGGACGGGGAAGGGCTGTCTGATTCATGACCAACAGAGTCTGCATCGGAGGGGTAATAGTGGTCTGATTGGGAAGAAGGGCCGTCTGGTGTGGTTGAGGCGGGTTTATCGCTAAAGTACTCTGTGTCGCTGAGAGAGGGGGACTTTGGATTGGCGGTGCGTCGCCTTCGTCGCATGGTCGAGCCGTTCATCGGATGGTGGGCAGTAAAGAATTTCTACTCTGTCGGAGTTCGAAGAGCAACGCATGTGTTTAGGACGTTTGCAATTGACGTCTGCAGGACAAGGAACTTCAATTGTCCGTGAGAAAGTATCTCCAGATTGGCTATATCTCTCCAGCGATTGGCTTTCGATGAACCACAGATTTCTGTTCTGATCGTTAGTTGAAAGAGTCTTGCGTGTCAGAGTCTTGTAATCCAACAAGCCGTTACAAGCAAGCGACCGGGAAGGACAACAGAATAGTAAATAAAGAGATCTCGTAGTCTAACAATATATAGACAAGCAAGTAGAATAAAATTATACGCATGCAGGTACCTTCTACCCAAGTGTCATTTCCATCGTGCGCAATTACTCGTGCAGCGGACTCCGTGCTTCTTCCCTCCATGTTTCATCGCCCCTCGGCCCAGAACCTGCGAACATCATCGCGGTCAAAACAGCTCCATCCTCGGGCTCTGGCCCGAAACCGAATGCTGTATCGATACCACTTCCTTGTATGGCAACTTGGGAGTCGCACAGGTAAAGCTTCCGCAAACCAAGGACGAATCTGGGGACAAGAGTGACGTGAAATACACACTGTATCAATGCACCCATCAGCGCCAGCGACCCATACTCTGAACTGAGTCCCACGGAATCCAGGAGCGTAATAAGTGAATACACCACAACACTGTCAATAGTAATGGGCTGTTAACCTATCGGTGCTGAACAAGGAATGGGAGATGGACATACACAATAAAGTATATCATGCCATCTATCACGAGGCGTTTCATGTAGCGGTTAACTTGGAAGTGCTTCGTCATTCGGTGCATTTGACGTGACTCGTTTATGAATCGAATAGCAGTGAGAAGGCACATCAATGTGCCAAGAGTAATCCGGAAAGTATTGATGACTTCAACCAAACTGGGATGGGAGGTAAATTTCGTGACGCAGTATGTAAACTGAAGCACTTGAGCGGTATAAACTGTTACAGAGACAGAAAGTGTATTAATTATACATAATCCAGCGAGGTCATTGAAACTTACCCGTAGAACCAGTGTCCGACGAAGCAACGAGAATAGCATAATATACAAGAAGAGAGATGATCTCTACGGCATAGAACACGAAGAGGGTGATAAGGACAAGCCTCGATCGATTGTACAGTGCCCGTACGCGGAGGATCATCAGCACTGCATCCACTATCAATGCAATCTATTACTGGAAGTAATAACGAAATCTCACGATCGGCAGCACAAAAAAATATCCAGAAGCTCCATATATCCGAAAACCAAATGATTTTGCCTTTGGAAGTAACATTCATTAGCATGAGCACCAGGATTACACGAATTGTACTCACAACTATTTGCACGTGAGCAGTTACTTGGATGTTGATTAGTATAAAGATGAAATATAAACACATACAGCTACAGAGATCGAAGTTTATAAGAGTTACTGATCACCAAAGTGATGGGAAATACCTTTGTAGGGCCAGGAAAGAATGGTGTCCCCACTTTTATCGGTTGGGTTAGACTATCAAATTCGATATTTCAAAGTTTGAAGTTTAATCACTCACAGAGATTATGAGTTCTAAATGAATTAGGGATCAGCTGATATATCGCAGAACACACACGTACATGGTGGAGTAAAGCCCAAAGTAACGAGCCTGGAAATTGGCATACTTCACTTTTAGTTCCAAGTAGATATAGCAACAGAACGCACGAGGACGAACAAGGTGGATAACCTTGTCCACGGCATGTTCTGTAATCGTATCAGACACTGCTGGTCCAGGCAAGCGGTATATATAGTCACCCAAACATATTCTATCTGGAAAAATCGTAAGCGTTTGGTATAGCGAACATATGATGAGAGTGAAGGCACACACCTCTGCTGGAAACACAAGGACTAATAAAGTGTCGCATTCGCTTTACGTGTGAAAGTGACTTGAAAGAATTATTACTTACAAAAATCATATCCGACAGCAACGAGTCCTGCGACTAGAGAACAGTGAGGATTACGACCAGGGTGTAATTGACGGACATACGGGACACGTAAGTATCTGTCCGCATGGATGCAACAGTTTGTTGCAGAGAGAGAGCCATGGTGAGAGTGCGTTGAAGCGGCGATCACAAAAGGCGCATCGCAGATCTTTAAGAGACGGACGCTGAGTGTTGAACAAAGTAACACCGGCAAGTAATTAAGACGGCGAGACCTTCTTTCCACACACGAGCCTCGGAGTCCCTGAATCAGTGCTTCAGCCTTGGCGGTGCAATGATGCGCAGCACCCGTTTGCGCCATGATCACGCATCTGCTCTGCAACTGTTCACGCACTAGACCACCCTTGTGTACCTGCACGCCGCATACCTACCTGACTCGCACCATTTGCCATCTACCCTCGCTCTCACTCACGGTCCCCACTCAACCTGGATAAAGGAGGACGGATGGCGTCGATGCATGCGGCATGACAACATGCTACGTGCTATGTCGTTGTCAACATAACCTAATGCAATGATACTCACCTGCGATATTACTCCAAATCAAGGGAGTAGAATAGCATTAATGCCCACGCCTCCAAGGACCATCTGAGTGTTCTGATTGGTCAAGTCTGCGCTCATGTTGCCCAAAATAAAGAAATGATATCCCCAGATGCGGCTCCAAACCGAGTTATTCCTGGTATGAAAACCGAAAGGTTTCTAAACTATCCTTTCAGAGAGTCGATTGGCACTCGATCGACCCTGTAGTCGGGTATGAGTTGCCGATCAAAAATATGATCAGACTGTATCAGAGTCTGTGACAACAAAGCCATCTTTGCCCTTCCTCCACTCACTCTGAGTCCCTGACAATGAAACTGCCCGCTCGCTACCCCAACCATCGCTTCATCGGTGACATAAATTGACGTGAGGCGGGTTGGCGGCCTGATGGGCCGAGCAATCTCAGGTGGGAGGTGAGTACCCTGGAAAGGTTAACTTGGATGGTACTTCTTAGAGTAGTATTGTAATTGCGACGGGGTTCCCAAGTGGGTTCCACCCTGGAAGTCAACCAGCTTCGATGACGTTTGGCAATTGACGACCACAACCTGCCAAAAACTTCGACAGGCGGCGCTGCCTTAACTTTACTCCCTACCTGCTGCTACTCTGTCCCGGTGAAGACGGCGTGCATGTTCTGTGCTTTTTTAGCCTAAGCTTCGCCACCAGCGTGTAGCGAAAGATGGGGAATCGTGAGTCTTCACCGTAATACTCAGACGCGGTCCGCGTCAGTGGGTAATTCGAGACAGCACTGATATTGACACTGAAGTTTACAGGCTAAATAATTCAACTTGGTTGTGCCTCCGAAGACCGACGGAATCTGCGCAGTAGTTCATACGATTCTCCAACTTCGCACCGCAACATGTAGAAAAAACGATTGGACGTCTGTGGGTCTGTGTTCTCACTCATGAAAAATATCTTGCAAAGTTACCTGTTTCATTCGTTCTCCTAGTCCCTTCTGACGTAAATCATTTGGTGTGAAGTGATTGCTCCTTGGGGCGCTTTCGTGTCAAGTGAGTAACTCATAATAATCTTGGCCAACACTCATCACATCACATGTATAGTGAGAGGTATCTGAGCGACTGTTACAGGGTGGCCGTTGGGGATGCTATGACTCGCCGCAAGTAGCAATAACCTGAGTCCTCAGTTATCAGGATCGTAGGTCCCTGCTCAACCGGCTGAATCCTCCAATACTTATCATCGTTGTGCAGGCGTAATCCGGCTGCCGGTTCTCCTCACCAATCGTGGCTTAGGGTGTGACAAAGTTGCGGACATTGTTACCGCAGCGTCAGATACGTTCGTCTTCCGTACTCTCAAGCTCCTTGCTGTAATTTATCATATCTCCGATCGCGTATATCCCTACAGGCTTTAAGCTCTGCACTGCCATGCCTTCCACTACTCTCGACGCACATTTAGCTGGAGAGCCTGCATTGACAATCTCGCTGTTCCTCGCTGGAATGGGCGGGATTCGTGTTCGTCGCAGTCACCGTCACCTCGGTCGCTTGCCACCATTATAATGAAAGGGGATGGGCCACAGAGTCTAGGCAATGCTTGACAGATTCTTGTCGTCCATACATTATCGCGGATCTGGTACGGCCACGGCGACAGCTGGAAGTGACTGGTCGATGGAGGTTTTGAGGTGAGTTGGATGCCCGTGTATGCATCAAATACGGGCTGAGATACTCTTTACTAGTATGTTAGCCTGGCATACACGATATTTTTCGATTCGATGATTTGGAATGTGCGGGTGCAGCTTTTTTGTTGTCATTCATGTTCTAACGGTCAAGTACAGCTCATTGAATGTCATCCTGCGATAGCTTTCGCTCTGGCAATGTAAGTGAAAGACGAGGCAAATGAGATACCAGTGTCAGAGTTGAATCCATATAGCATGAACTCGCTTTTGGACGTGGATAATGACGATGGGAACGGAGACAGGAAAGCCAGTACTAAGCCCGCGCGGGTGAGCGCCGTCAGTGTGCCTGAAGAATTGCCATCGCTAAGGCTAAAGATTGTGCTACAAAATACAGTTATATGTTTTACAGCTAAACGTACAAAATTTTCGCAAGATTAGATAGATAAATCCCAAGCTTCAATCCTCTATCATTTGATCCTCAGCGGTGCTCTGTGCGATGGAAGCATATTTGGATAATGCTCAGTTTTCCAATCACTAAGGGGAGTGGGACGTACATCATCAAAACCACCGAAATCCTCTTCTGAGAGAAGTCGCCCATCAAGGAGTTTCCCCATGTGAGTCAGAGAAGACTGTATGCCTTTTCTGCGGATCCCTATCAATGTTCTCACAGAGAGTAGGGGTGAATTCTGGAACGACTGGGCAGTTCGTAGGTGCCTTGGTCGGTTCATTGGCGCGATGAATCCATTGCACCCGACTTCAATGCCCCCTTCGCCTTCCAAGTCGCTTGCATACACACAAAGGAAACGGCACAAGCGAATGTATGTCTTCGAGTCCTTGAGGTATAGCTGCCCAGCGAACACATTCAGCTGGTCCATGAGAAGCGATGGGGCAGTCCACCCAGTAGGAACGGACGGGACGTTGTACAAGGCGAGATCGTCACATGGTTTCATAGACTTGAGAACGCGGGGTGTGTATAAATGGAGGTGAACGCTATGACTCGACCGGATGACCGTTAACAAGTGGTTGACCTCGTGTGGGCTCAGAATAACGAGTACTTCTTTGTCAGCGCTTGCGGAGACGATCCATTGAACAGGACGCAAATAGTCGTCTACATTTTTCGACGACTTGACAGTCCACTGAAAGTCTGTTGTCACCAACACGCGTGAGCTCCAAATATGTGCCTCCTTCATAGTTGCAGATGTCGTGTCAAGAGTCTTAAAAGCCGGATGGAAGGCTTCAGAATTTTTGGGAATGATCCCCGTCTTCACAAAGGAAATAATATCTTTGTGAATGGAATGGTGTGCCGGCGATACTCTTTGAGGACGTTCAACTTGTCGCTCACGTTCAGCTTCATGAATGACCTCGCGTTCCTGTTCTTCGTCCAAGCTTGCATTGTGCAGGGACAAAATCCCAAGCTCTTCACAGCGTTGGCGAATATCTGGTGTAACCGTCAAGGATAGGTTTGAGTTGTGGGGTCCGTAGATGCTCTCCAAATTCTTGGCTTCGGGCTGGAGCCAATTGTCCGCTAGTTCTTGTGCGGTAAGGTGGTTTTGACAAAATTCAGACCACGCGACATATCGGGAGCTATGTTCCGTTCCTTGGAGTGCCCAATGAGGTGCCCGCTGCCGGATTTCATCGCAGGTCTCACGAATAGCCCAGTGTAGAATATCCATGGCATCGATACCGACCGCGCGGTGTTTATTAGCCAAGGAACGGATGCGCTCATCGATCTCAAGAGGTGCGAAGAACATAATGGAATGGCCATGACCCAGCTTGCGCATGCGCATGCAACCTACGATCATCAAACATTCAAATCTGGAATTGAGTTGCACTGTATCATGGATACGCACCTTGAGCCAACCGATCTTTCGTGACTTTAGGGCCCAGAGTGACTGCCGCGCGAAATCCGAAAGGAAACTTGATATCGGTACCACGTGTGTGAGCATCGTCGAGATAGACGACACATTGGTCAAGCCGTTGACCAAACGATGACGACTGCAAAAGCTGTGTGTGCCCGTCTCGCGTGAGTACCGTCAACTCATCGTCTTCGTTGAAGTAAATGGCAGCAGAGGCATCTAGATTGATGTCTAGCCATGCTTTAGCTAGTTGATGGTTTTGCAGTTGGAGCATTTGTGCACCGACGTCCAACAGAACGCGGATCTCTGGTTTCTGGGAAACCAACATACTCAGAAATTCGTTTGTGGTCCTGCGTTGACCATTCTCATGGGTCATACACAGGTAATAGTTGTTCTCTGGCTGCAGGAGATACGACAGAACCTTAGCATTAGTTCCTCGCTGATGTTCGGGGTCACGTTGAGTGATGTGAAGTGGCAGCAGATATCGACCGTCGTTGGTCCCCGAGAAACCTTAAATGTCGTTTAGCCAGGAAGAATAGCAACGCAACCACATTTTAGTATTCTCACCTGTCAGCAAGCGTTCCCGTTTTTCTGCCAGATCCCAACCTGAGCACGAAAGCTTTGATGGAAACTCCTTCGCTTCCCTCGGAAACACGACTCTCCCAAGGTAAAAATCGACAGTCGCTTTATTCTTGGAGAACAGTGGTAGAAGAAGACTACGCCATTGTTCCGATGACTTCATGTTAATGCCGTTCAGAGTCTGTAGCGTTTGTGGTACGGCTGGGCACTCCCGGACCCAGAGGTCGTAGTCCGCAGATGGGTCATCCTGCTGAAGTAAAATGTTGAAAGACGTCCTGAGCTGTTCTTCACTGAGACCACCATAATAGTACGATAGGCAGGTCAGGATAATGGCTACGTCGGGGTGTCCAAACTCAGCCCTTTGTGCGGGGACATCCTTTGCCCTGTATGGGACCGCAAGCATGGTACGCATCGGAGCGAGGCCATAGTCTACTCGCCATCGGCGCTCTCTGAAAGCAAACAAAAGAATGCCTGATGCCAGGAGACCGCGCAGAAGCAGTAGTCCACTCCAGAGAGTCGATTCCTGAGAGTATCCCTTCACCAATTGAACCTTTTCAGGATGAACTTCGTCGCATGATATGAAGGTTTGAATCGCCTCCCGAATGTCCGAGTGAAGCTGTCCAAAGCTGAGGTTGGAAAGGCGATCATCACTTATGTCTTTCAGTATGCATGAGATTAGCTTTTGACCAGCGTCTGCATGCAGGATACGAAAGTGCGAAAACGCTCCGGGCATGTTGCATTCATACTCCACTCCAAGTGGGTCGAGATCATGAAGGGAAGATGCGTGTTTGTTCACGAGGCTGAGAATTTGTTGTGTGATTGTCCATCGCTCGGGGAAGCCCTCCATAGGTTGCTGGTTACCGATGGTGTAGACGAGTTGGTAGCGAACATGAAGGATTTCGTCACTCTCATCGAGGATGTCGCGGGACCGAGAATGGAGCCATTTTTGCAGGCTGAGCAATGAAAGTCCAACTTGAGTGTCTTTTACCCTAGGTAGTTGCTTTTCTACGCTCAAGAGCTTGAGCGACAGAACATGCTCCGGCTGAACGACCAAAATCCCACGCTCCTGCATGCATTCCATCATCAATTTATGGAGGCCTGTTGCTTTTTGACGATCGACCTCAACAGAACGAGAGAACGGTAGGAAATATATTCGTCTATTGGTGAGTCCACCGAGGCGATCCACGAGAAGATGAAACATCTGAGCTGTCAATGCTTTCGGGACGACGACACGAACGAGCTGGTTGCCATTGGCGAGATCAACTACAACGATGGGGACAATGACAGATGATTTCCCTTCGCCCATGTTGAGTTGCATAGCGGTATTGTCACCCGAGCGCGGTGATATCATTTCATAGGCAACCTTAGCCTGAACATGACGAACGAAAAAGTTGCCTTGGAGCTGATGGAGTCAGAACCAGGCATTAACAAATACGTGCAACTGGAACACGAACAGCATACCTGGACTAATAGCCAGTCTGGATGCGCCTCAGCATCCCATCCATCGCACCCTTCATTCTGCAGTTCCCTGCGGAGTTCCTCATGGCGGTCATCCAGCTGTAGTAGTAGAAGTCTCCGAGCACGCTGAAGTTCCAGGACAAGCAACGCAAATCCAACAAGGCAATGTTTCCAATCGTCAGAGAGCTTGACTGGTGAATTGGATGCAAGGAACCGAAGAAGTTCGGATGGTGTGACACGTGGCCATTGACCAGATTGCTGGAAAGCCCAGTCGCTCAAGCTTCTTGGCTCCAGATGTGTCTGAAGTTGGGAAAGGCCTTCTAGGTAGTTAACCTTGCATTGAGCGTAATACGTTAAAAGTGTTTTAGCGCTAGGTAGCTCCACGCGTCCTCCATTAGAGACAGGGTTCGTATCGCCTCTGAAACATTCTGCGCTATCGCGGAGGGCTGAGACATATCTACGTTGAAATAAATCCACTGCATTCTTTTCTGATATATCAATTAGTTGACGCAACCGAACAGAGCCAGAAGGCAAGGCGTCTGCCACCCCACGTGAAGCATGCACAGGAAGTCTATTCCGGCATGCTCGTAGCGATGGAACTCGTCTGGAAATTAGACGGTCTGTTGTGAGTGTCCAGGGCACAGAAGGGGAAAGGCTTTGTGAGGGATCGAATGTGTACGGGAAAATGTCGATTTCGGAGGCTTGTA
>JBBPMY010001006.1:0-10082 GCA_038090615.1 Phylloporus gajari
ATAAGGACCACATTGTAGCCAGGTTCTTTTTATTATCTCTCCTCAGTTCTATTCCTGATTGCTATGTGTTTAGAGGTGCTGACAGTACACTGGCTGGGAGACATCTATTACCAGTTGAGGTGCTACAGGTTACCACTATATTTATATATGCCTGCAGGCATCCTAGATGCTCCTCTTTGAGCAAGCACTCCTGATCTTGAGCCCTGAAATGAAGCCAATAGAAGCACTATTGAACTACCACAGCAAGAGCCTGCTGCACGTCACACCCCTGCTCCTTGGACTATTGACAATGACAATCATGAATTGCTTCATAGTTGTCCAAACTCACTAGTGAGCAAGTTATGTGCCCATCATTAAAGCTTGGCCTCACACTCCCAAATTTTAGTTCATCAGTTCTTGTGCCATCCTGACATTGCCAAGTCACTCAAACAATACCATGTAGTGTTCCAAATTTCACCCAGATAACAATATATGTATACCAGATACCTTGTGAAGACAGAATTGCCTTCCCCATTTACAGCTGTGTCCATTCCTCCTGGCTACTTGCTGTGTCACCTCACTGATACAATGAAAGGGGCCACCATTTTGCAAGAGAAAATTCCTAAAGTGTCATTGCTGGTCTACTACCCCACAAAGAACACACTTTGTATGGTTATCAGTAGTATCAGCAAATTAGCATATTGCTTTTTAAGCTTGTCTGCACTTTTTATTCTTTTCAAAAGTCAAAAAAGTACACCTAGTGTCATAAGTATATACAAGTGGTCTAAATCCATTTTTAATAAGTCAGGCAAGGTGATCAAGGGTAAAAATCATATTAAGTTACTAACTAAGTTTGACAAGTAAACTAAGGGTTGATAATACCATCACCTTCAGGTGTATAGTTGTGCATATGCCATTGTTGCAGTTAGAGAGAGCCATTGAACTCAACAATCAGGGTGTGTGTGTACATAAACAGGTAGTGAGGATGGTGACACCATTGGACAGTGAGAATAAAGGCAAAAGCTGGCATACTGTATGTATATGCATACAACAGGTGATGACATATCTATACAGATGGGTGGGGTGTGCACATACATGTGCAGGTGGCATCATTGTCATGATGCCCTATTGTGTTGGACACAGTGTGGGTGACCATATAGTCAATAAGGCATATGCACATGCAACTGGTTATGCACACATACATCACTATTATAGTCATGGTGGCATTGATGCTACTGGGTCATCAATAATGCTGCTGATGATGCAGCTATGTATATGCAGCAGCCATAGTGTGTGTATGTGTGTATGTGATGTGTGCACAAATTGGGGGTGGTGGTAAATACATATGAGTGTGTATATTGTCCTGGGTAAGGGCTGCATATGAGTGCAACCACACATATAGCACTGTCTTTTGAAGTCATAAACTCCAATGGTCACAGGAATGAACTCTAGTGGGTTACTTACTAGGTAGGCATAGTGTAGGCAGTAGCCATGTGTTGTAGGTAGTAAGCTTAGTATGGTAGCACTTAGCATAGAACAGAGAATGGAGATTCTGTTAGAGGAGCATACATGTAGGGAGCTCCTCCTTATATACAGTACAGGTTTGTTTGTATGTGTATATAGTAGTTCTAAATAGATAGAACAATAGTGGCCAATAGCAGTAAAGGCTCTTATCTGGAGTCAATTGCATTAAGAAAACTTATCATACTAAAAGTACTAGCCAATAGCAAAACATGAGCAGTGTCAGTATGAGTCAGTATGAGTAATAATATATCAGTCATCATGATAAGGATGAGTAATAAATGAGGAATCATGATGATGTGAATGATAAGATAAGATAGCTGACTAATATAGAATGTCTGATAAGATTAGATAAGATAAGACATTCTCAACACCATTGTTGTTATGTCATTGTTGCTGTTGTCATCATGTCATACAGTTGTGCACACATATGATACCATTTTTGTTATCACTGCTGTGTCATATATTTGTATATGCATACAGGACCCTTCTCATTATTGTTGCCACCATGCCATGTAGTTGTACACATGTGTCATCATCAGTGTGAGCAATGGTTAGGTTGACCAGAGACTTAGAGAATTTTGAACAAACACCCATGACATATGATGTAAATGCATGAGAATCCATTGTATAATAAATTATCATACAATATTTTGAACTTTAATACTCCATTATCTGATGTTGCAAGTCCTCATCTCCTTCCACAACCCACTGCAATGGCCCTAGCCCATTTGCTCACCCCAGCTCATTTGCCTACAAAATGTGTGTGCATACATGTACCAGTCACCTCTGTTATGTGTACTTTATATTCACCCCAACTTCACTAATAATACTGCACATGCCTATGCCCATTTGTGTGTATGCACCCACTTAGCATTCACACACATTTGACTGCACACATATAGCTGGCCACCACCTACTGATATGTCCAGGCCTGTGCATGCATGTGTTCAGCTACAATACCTCTGCTAATGTATACAGCCTATCTCCAAACACACAGGACTGCCCTCAACATTGTGTGTGGATGCACACACATGTCCTATCTAACACACATGTCCTCATCAGTTACAATGCCTCTGCTGATGTGCACAGTCCATCTCCAAACACATGCATGCCAGCTGCACTGCTGCTGCCCACTTGTGTCAATACATCTTATGTCCATCACTGTTATAATTCTCTTTCTTTTACTTAATAATACATACCCTGGACACTTTTCTTTTTCCTATGATTACTCACTTCCTCTTAGTCATCAGCCCAATGACTCATCATCCTCTTCTAATCATAGTATCTTCCACTACAGTCTAGGACATTCCATGCAATACCATCACATTCTACTTAGTCATTCCACTGATAAATCCTAAGTATAAATAGTTCTTTCATTTTCTGTCAGTTTCTATACTCTAGATATATAAGCCTTCTTCCTTTACTTTTTTCTCTTTTTCTTCAAGCTAGTTCTCCTCAGAGTTACTGTCTGTATCTCTAAACTAGCAATATACCTCTTTCTACTCATTGTCTTTCAAATGTAAATCTTGAGGAAGTCAGAAACAACCCAGTTCCCTTCATACTGAAGAAGCTACAGACATCACTCTTTTGCCTATGAGGTTGCTAATGAGACATCAGTTTCCTTTCAGAAATATATCATACCTTCAAGAAGACTAGCCTCAAATCTTCACTTTTTTGTTTACTCCATGATTTATGAGTGTTAAGGTGCTCTTTGGCAAGCATTAGTAAAATACTGGATTTGGCATAGAAGTACAGAGATCATTTTCATATAATGTAATGCTAGTCTGTAACCATACACTTCACACACTATATTAGTTAATATTTGGCCATCATGGTGTCAAAATACAAACAAATACTAATATTGTTTGATATATTTTCCTAATCTATTACTAGACTTGTCTACTAGAAAATCAAAGATAAAATAAAAGATAAAGAAATAGAAGCTCAAATTATATAATATACTTATAATAGTAATTCCCTCATTTAGTCTTGTATTTTACATATGTTTGACATTGTTTATGATCATTTTAATTTTTTCAAAACTGATGTTTTTGAAAATATTTGGCCATAACTCTTCCAGATTTAATTATATTGCTTAGCTAATATTCTCAGCAGACTCCCACAAATAGAGGCTACAACATTTTTTTATGGAAACTAAGCTTGATTTTGACTTTCCTTTTTAGGAAATAAGTAGTCCAAAGTGTATCAAACAAAGTATAGCAAAAGTATAGTGTATTATAGTACAAGTGTGTAGTAGTACTTATGGCCAGAGTTTTGAAGCCTTTTAAGAAAATAGTTTCTCATAGCTAATATTTAAAAAGTGGACAAGTCACAGCATATTATTTGTAACTATTTGTGCCTCCAACCATATATAAACTATCTATTATCTGAAAACTTTCTCACACTCTCTTTCTTCTTGATTTTATCCTTTATCACTGTTCAATGATGTCTACAAGAATGTTTGACCTAGTTACATCTAAAGACTATAAGTAACCATTCAAAAAATACAAATAAGATAAACCTTTTTTGTTGTGTGAGGATTCCTCAAGTGCAACTTTTGCACACCAGACATTCCAGGGATTGACTGTTTATTAGGTATGCAGTACCAATCATCCCATATATAGCTCCTTTTGAATATGATGGATACTTTTATGATACCTTGCTGCAATCTCTACAATCAATTGGTTGATGTTTTGCATTGTGTTCTTGATGTCCCCTTGGTAGGATTCCACAGCTTGATGGCACTGCTCATTGACTGCCTGGCATGCTTTTTTGGTGAGTGGGACATGCACAAGTGGTGCTCTGGGCTATGAAATCAAAATATGAACATGAGACACAATAAAAAGAATGGACTTATGATGGCTGTGAGGTACCTGTCACCTTAGTAGCTGATGCTACCTCCATACCAGCCATGGTCAAGAGAGGGACAACACACATATATGAAAAGTCCAACAACCACTGATATATTCACACTTACCCACAAATATATGAAAGTGGAACTAAAATCAACTGGTAAACACCATAATCTAAGATCAGAACTGATAGTAGCAAACAAAGGCAGCAACAGCAATAAACAGGGTCAACACTAATTTCATTATCATTAACAGATACTAAAAGATGTCTAATAGAAAAACATATCAACAAATTAGCAGATACAGAGAAATATTTCAAACCTTCACTAATGGCATATTTATACCAAGGTTTACATATAATGCCTTCTACAGGTTACTGCCTGCTTGTCATTCAAATTCCAGGGTGCATTTTGGAGTATCACCTTCTAATGGCTGCTGTGCACAGTTGTAACAAGCCAGCAAAGTTTGGGAATGATCTGGTCACTTAGACCAAACTAGTTGAGCATGGCATCAGTATTTGCCCCAATACTGATGATGGGCTGAGGGCTTGAAATGATTGCCTCAATCACAGAGGTCCTGTTGGATGTCACTTTCAGAAGAGCCTTGGCAACTTCATCAGGAGAAAATTGCTTTATATCATGGCACTGATAAACCTGAAGTCAGGACCCAGTAGTGGATGCAACAACCTTCATGTTGTTCTTGGTACCACTAGCCTGCTTAGCACCCTTTACTGTGACACACTTAGGTCCACCAGAGATAGTGCCCTGAGTAACAAAGGGCTGTGCAGAGCAATGAATGCAGGTCCCATCAATGGTATCCAAAGGCACAAATGGCAGAGAATTCAGTACAATAGGCAGCACATGTGCTACAGAATATTGACTTAACATACTAGCCAGAAAGAAAAAAACTCATGAGATGGAGAGACAGGGCCAATACCTTCAATGTAACATGATTTAGTGAACTCATGTAGATGAGGAAGTGCAAACTCTTGACAGAGTCCTTGAATAAGGATGTCAAGATGCTTGCTCATTTTCTCCTGGGCAGCACCAAAAATGTGTGGGGTAATATACATGTCAACAGTGATGTCTTCAGGTCTAAGATTCAGCTGAGTGGTGAGCCCTGGATAGCATAGCAAAAGGGACACCCCACCATCAGGATGGTCCTACTGAATGACCTGAGAAGGATGAAAGCATAAGGATCCAATAGTGTTGAATTATCAAAAAAAAAAATACAAACTGTATCAAAGAGGTTGTGGGTACAGGCTTCCTTGAAGTCTTCATGCTCAAGTGAGAGCCTGGTTGATGCCCCACTCTCCTCTTGGAAGCCAAAATACGATGGGTGGAGACCACCCAAACACCATGTTTTGCCATTGGTACCATCAGTATGAGTGCCATGTTGGAGAAGCACATGACAAGCTGCAAGACACTGAGAGATTGAGAAAGTGTCCTTGAATAGCATATCACACAAGCCAGCTACACTGTCAGGTGCATATGGCTGGAAATCTTTCATGGGTCCCAGTGTCTTCTCTTTCACCTTCACACTACTAGCCATGTTCACCTTTGTGAGACTGGATGCCATCAGAGAGAGAAGCAGTGTGAAGACCTCCTTTTATCAGTCCATTTGCAATCACTTTTGGACATTTGTAATGTTTACCTAACTGGTGGCATGCTGGTTCAGGGTTTTGTTTGAACTGGAGCTGACATGACCACAACTAATGACTCATCATCCTTATTACTTTGATTATGTGTGGTCCAAACTACAGTGTAGAACACAGGATGAGACAAGTCAGAATAATGGTCACTCACAGTTTCATTGGTTCATAGTGAATGTTGTAGTGTAAACTCCAAGTCACACCATGACACATAACATGATCAATATGTTAAACTGATAAGTTCATACACTATGTATGTGTTCATGATCATTATCTTCAGTGTGATCAATATGCACAGTACAGTGAGTGATAATCTCAGGTCCTAGAATATTCTCAAGAGAATGCCAATAGTACAATGTGTGATAAGTAGTTCGAGTGAAATGATCAACAATGAGATGCACCTTAGAGTCCTTGCACTTTGGTAGCCTTTTCATCATAACCTCATTCACCTCACTCATTTTCCAACTCCCCTCTTCTAGATACAGTATCTTGTCTTTTGAACTTAACACACCCATTTACATTAATGCTACCACCATTGTATTCTAGATAGCTCTGGGCTGAAACACTCATAGTCACTTGTCTCTCCTCTCTACTCAATTCATGGCCTATCCCCCACCTACTCTTTCTCTCATCAGGGTTCTCCCTCCACTGCCTATAATTGGGTCCATTGACAACCCTACCACCAACTTGCTATCCAACCATGCTCATTGCCACTTGTCTATCTCATCACTCCTGTCTCATCTGTCTCATTATTGCCCAATGGAGTCCCTTCAATCCTATGGTTCTCTCAAGATTGCTTTTGTAGCATCAGAACAATGGAACCCCATAGTGTGAATCCAGCAACAGCAGGGCAATATTGCCAGTGGGCTCATCAAGTGTTTTGTTGATGTGGTCCATAGTACACCCATATTATAGTACATTTGAACATTGTCCAGTATGCTATGTGTGGTAATCACCAATGTACTCTATAAACTGTGTGAACAGCTCCAGCAACTGATCATCCTCCCTCTGGTCCAGAATATCAGTAGTTGCATCATACTCAGATGAGATGATTCTCTCCACTTTGCACCTCTGACTATTCAAGTTATTGACTGTCAGGTTACTAGTCATATCTATTGGTGCATGTTCTTCTACATCACAAACACCAAGTTCAAGTGTCCCCAAAAAGCCAGGCAGTCCTTGAATTTGGGCAAGATAATGCAAGTGAACTCCATTGATAGCAGTGTGTTCCTGCCACCACTTCTGCATTTCTGAAGCCAGGTAGGGATCCAAGTTGGTCAAACTGCAAATTGTGGTTGACACTATAATTTCTTCATTGTGGATAGTGGTATACAACTGCTGCACCTCAACATTTAAATGCAAAATCTCCTTGTGCACCTGTTGAAGCTTGAAAAGTTTTGTCATCACCTCACAGTAAGCAGGTTTTGTCCAGTCATTCAAACAAACATCTTTGTGTAAATAGCAGAGTAGATCAAAATCTCTCAGAAAACTGTAGTCAACAATTTCTTTCCACAAAATCTTTAGCCATGGTGGGTCAAGAGCCTGAGCTTGTGTATTATATCAAGTAATAGCAGTACAGATTACTGCTGATTGGTGCTGCAGTGATTTGCCCACTTGGCATTGGAGCTTATACCTTGTGTGAAAAGGTCAGTAAATGAATGGTCCAAAAGATTATTCAAACCTGTTCCTGACAATGACATCTTTGACAACTCAAAAAGATGCATGACTACTAGATGCTTGAGCTTGTCAAGTGCCATATGATACTTGCACATGGAAGTTTCTTGCTTATAGTGTATGTATTGCTCACTGCCAATAGCCCAGTGCTCTTTGATTTGTAGTTTGAGTTCCATTTGGCTCATGTGTGTCTTAGCATTCTGTAATTTCACATAAGCAGTCTCTATGTGTTTATGAGTATGAAAAACGGTAATAAAAATTTGAGCATTCACCACACAGTTGCAAATGCTGTTGGTAGATGTGTGAGCTTGTTCCCAGGCTGAGGTTCTTACTAGCATTGTGTCAATTTGTCCAGCATCTCAACATATCAGATCTTCAGACACTCTTCTTGTGGTGGTTCCTTGAGTTCAGTAAAGTACATCTTTTCAGCCTCATGAAATTGTTGAAAATAATTATCAGTGAGATTAAGCTCATTTTGGATAAAGGATAGCTCAGTCTCTAGAGTTTGTACACTTTTAAGCACTTCACAATAATGATTTCATAAGAAGGTGCCTATGATTTTTAAGGAATGATAGAACTACATTGAAACAACCCTTACTTAATGCAGCATATTTGTCCATGTCCCAAAATGCAAAATGTTATTCAATGACTTGATGTTGATGGAAGGCTCTTACTCTCCAACTAAGAAAGATCTATGGAGAAGAAGCTCTCACCGAACTTCTATCCTATAACCTAGTGATGTGGACAGCTACCCACACTCTCAATAATCATATTGGGAACAGAGATTTAACCCCTAGCACACTAGCAACTATGGGCTCTAATATCTCTGATCTTACATTCTCAATGGTCAATTACTTCAATGATGATATTGATCAACGGTATATAGAGATCAACTTATCTCAGGATCCTATCCACCCCGTTGAGATTACAGAAACACTCATTGTAAGTAAGGAATCATCCAATCATACCCACATTACAGGAACTGGTATCCTTGTCAATTATCCTGATCCTACATCCTATCATCATTGTCTCTTCTACAGATCTATTAGGGAATCAGACACTACCATATCTGCTAGTACTCTTAGCAAACTGTTCAACATCAATTTGATCTTGGACATTGCTACTAGAAATCCTAGACGCTCTTCTCCTATATACTCTCCATCCTCTACTCTCCAACATTACTCTATTGATCCCTATCTGATTACTGTTCCTGCTCCTCCTTCTGTTATACCTATACCGTCTTTTGAACGGGTAGAATCAACCTCACTATCCTCAGGTGCCACAAATGGATCAGAGCCACAAGGCATTGCTGGTGAGAACCAACAGTTATCTGTTGAGACCAGAGAGATTAATACATCACCCATGCAATCTATAGTCTCTTCCTCATCTGAAAGTGAGAAGAGAGTATTCCTTACTCCATCAGATCGACTACCTGTGGTAGAAAGATCACCTGATCCTATTGCTCAGACGCTTCCTGAGTCAAACTCAGGAAGATCATCCCATTCCTCTCATTCCCATTCATTTCAACCCTGTCCAAATTGATTTCTTCAAAATCCATCTACTCCACCTCATCCACCTTGATCTAGACCTCTTGCTTCATCCTTTGACGAACCATCTATTTCTTCTGAGGAAAGACACATTAGAGAAGCTGTTGATTTTCTAAATGGCATTCCAAACCTCCTTGCACAGAGTCAGGGACTATCTGAATGAGGCTCCATCAGGAATCAACCTGTGGAAGAAATTCCAACTCATCAACTACAAAGCTCTCATCAAGCGAGTAGATTCCCTAGACCAGATAGATCCTCCCCATCTCACTCATCTCAGGAAAGATCCTTGACTCTTGGCAGAAGAGAATCAAATAGAGCTAGACAAAATGTACTCAGAGATGGAAATGTTGGAAGCTACTCGAACCTTGACTAATATAGGACCAGGACAATTTACTCTCCGCCAAACCATCATAGACATCACCCATACATGGTCCATTTTGCAGATTCAGCCCAAGGATCTTCAACAATTTCCCAAGCCCCCATCATCCACTATCCAGAACTGGGTCATCTAATCCCATTCACCAAAGGGATTACAGTCACCATACCACACAAACAGGTCAAAATCAAAATAATCAACGTAATCAGAGACAAAGAGGATCCCAGCTGGTTCACTCCATTCATAACTTGAGCTCTTCATCATCAAGTTCAGTACAAAATTCCCCTAGCAGGAGGAATCTTAGGAGAGAGTCAAGCTTTAGATCTAACTGATTGGTGTTACGCTTGGTCCGGGTAGGGCGAAGCGTAGCCTCAGAAGAACCTGTGGAACAGTAGACTTGCGACTAGCAACGACTAGGACGAAGACTTGGGACTAGTCAAATGACGATCGACTAGGGTTAAGGGTTCTAAAGCCTGGGC
>JBBPMY010001007.1:0-10061 GCA_038090615.1 Phylloporus gajari
ATTAACAAATATAAAATAGAAGGGATGTCATATTTTATAATGAATATCTTCAAAACTTCATACAGAAATAGGTCTTTGAGTCTAATATCAATAGATATGAAATAGAAGAGATATCATACTTTCTAATGAATGATTCCAAAACTTCATACAGAAATAGGTCTTTGAATCCTACATCAAGAAATATGAAATAAAAGGGATATTATACTTTATAGTGAATGTCTCTAAAATTTGATACAGAAACAGATCTTTAAGTCCCATATTAAAAATATGAAATAGAAGGGATGTCACGTTTCATCCCTTCAGTACCTTACTTTGACAATAACAAATACATTGTGGTTTTATTTATATTATAGATGATCAAGCTCACTAGTCTTATAAGAAAATAGGCCATACAATAGAGGAAGCTTTTAACAAATGCAAGGAAACTATTTATCCTTTAAGATTATCATAATAGATTATTCTAAGTATCCTACCTTCACTGTCATCAATCATTTCAATAGACCTATCACTTATTTATTTTTCCAGATTGTAATATCTGAAAACTTATCTATACCCTGCTCATTTTCTTCTTACAATAGATAATATAGTATATTACTTGCAACAGACTACTTGCTTCATCTCACATTGGGTCTTATTACTGCATACTCATGTTTTCTCAATAATATAATTGATAACCTCTCATGAAATAGATATCTATTTGACTAATAAACTACTCAGTCAAACCTTTAGATTACTAAGATGTTATATGAACCAAGCCTTCTAAATGAATTAGATGTTCAATTGACTTCACAACTATTTACATTTATATATCTTAGATTACTTTTTAATTAATGTTTCATATATCAATACATATAAGAATTCAATCAACTATCAACTTGTTATCTAATCATCTATAATGACTAATAAATATAATAATTTAACTAACTTATAAGCTAAAGTGAACCTAATATCTAAACAATATCTAAATATAGAACTAAGTAGACTCAGTCATACAAACAATAAGCATTTAAAAGCTATTGGTCTAAATTTATCTAAATTACCTTATCTACATATATGACTAATCTACAAATTCTCTAAGTACATCTATAACACTAATAGATACTAAATATATAGTGAATGTATGATATAAGCTACTAATCTATCTAACTTATACTATCTTCTATAAGACAATTTATCTATGTAAGATAACATGGCTAAGTACACTAACTATCTAATATAAAATGTATCTAATCATTTAATCACTCTAATTGTGTCTAAATTTAGACAATTTAGACACTTAACCATTTAGATACTTATACTAATAGCTTATGAGAAGTAGTAGCTCATTTAGTCAGAGATCTGAACTGTCTAAAAAGCTAAATGTCTAATATCATCTAAATGGTCTAAAATTAGACAGTTAGATCAGTTTATACAATTTAGCTAAAACCTAGACTTACTGATATACATGGTGTGTATGGTTCAACCTGGCATTCTAGCCATTTGCTGGACCATTCTGATGCATTCCACAGGTCATTTGGGCATTTCCTAACGTTGTCGACACTATCTGCAACTGGCAACACATCTGCTTTGTGATCCATTGCGATCTGCTTGAGTTGGGTCCCATATGGTGAGTACCCACTCTGTTCTCATTGTGGTTGTTTACTGACATGACCTGGTGCTTCTAGCAGCCTTTTTGGTGTGTCCCTGGTCCCCTCATCATGTGTCAACACACCCAATGCGTCCGCTTTGACGTTTGTTGCAGATTGTTTGACCTGGGGTCTACCTGGTAGGTGGGACTTGACTGGGCATTTTGGCTGTGTGCTGACCCTTTCTGACATGTTTGGTAGGTCGTTTCGACATCCTAGAGGTCCCTTGTCACTGTCTGGTGCTTGCGGTGTGTCCACTTGGCCTGCACTGGGCTTGAGCTTGCGTGTTGCAGATGCCCTACACTCCCTCTTGAGCTTGAAGCTCTGGGATTTGTTTTGCCATGTAGTGGCTTTGTCAGGCGGTTTAGGAGGTGCTTGGAGGTGTGATGGTGCCCTAGGTATGTGGTTATTGTTGCCTGGGGTGTGCTGATCAATTCTGACAGTGTTTGTTGTCGACCACTCATGCTCTTGCATGCTCCTGCTTGCCACCTCAGCTGGTCCAATACAGCTGTCCTGGGTGCATGCACATTCCTCTGCGCTGGGAGGTTTGTCTGACCCATGTGGTCAACGTTCTTCATCGTTCATGGCATTTGCTGCTGCCTTGACCTTTTCTGACCACTTCCCCTTTGCCATCTTGACCCACTCCTCGCCTGCTTCCTCATCTTGTCCCTTTGTGCTTGTAGCTGCATTGGGTGGCTCTGGTGGTGTATCTGGGTGATGGTCTTCGTCACCTGGTGTGTCTTCAGTGGCATTCGATGTGCTTGCTAGGCTTGGGGCCTCTGCACTTGTCATTGGGGTTGTCACTGCATGGGCTGTGTGCCTCATGTGGTTGTGGCTGCATGATGTGCTGTGTGCACTCGTATTGGCTTCATTTGTGCTGCTGATAGATTGCACTGCACTATCCCAGTTCCCCTCAAGTAGTGCACTATAGCAGTGGGTGATGTCACCTAGGTCTGTTGTGGCCTGGGCTGGTGGGTAGTACAGTCTGTCCGCTGGCTTTGTTGGCCCTGCACATGTTGTGTCTGGGTTCACGATGACAGCAGTTGTGTTGTCGACCTGCTGAGCTGCCTTTGGGTAGCCATGTGGTGCACTTTGTGCATGCATGATGTTGATGGAGGGTGTGCCTGGGTCCATAGTGGCCTTGGCTGCAATAGGTAAGTGCAGTCGAGCTATGCTCACCATGTTTTCATCATCATGGCTCTCTCCAGTGTTCTTGACCCCTTCTGCAGTCTGTTGGGCTTCCCCTTGCAGTTCTGTTCCACTTGGTGCCTGTATGGCTGGCATGGTGGTCATTGTGTCTGATGGACTTGCAACAGTTTCCTGCAACCTGTCTGCTAGCGTCTGTGGCTCAGCATGGTCTGTATTTGAGTTTGTGGCATCAGTGGTCTTGTTGTTGACCATCTGACTTGCTGTTGTGGGCATGTCCATGGCTGTGTGGTGGACTTCTGTGGTCGTACATTCACTATCCAAGCTGCTCACTGGGTATGTGAGGCTTACACTGGCTTCACATGCCTTGTGGGATTGCTCCGGTAGGTTTCTGAGTGCTGCTGTGGCTGTGCAAGGGACTTCCGAGTCGTGCACTCATTGGCTGCTTCCCTCAGGTGAGTTGACTCGTTGGCAAGGTGTCATATTGACCTGTTTGCCCGTTCCATAGGTGACTTCTTCAAATGTCAACCATCTCAACTCCCGATAGTGGTTGTTTTCAAAGTAAGACTTTGATTGTTAGCACCATAGTAGAGTATGGGCTCATGGTACGCTCATATGCAGAGGAGAAAGTCACATTAATCTCTGGTGGGAATACTCACCAGGGAAGTCACAGTGGGATGTGGATAACAGATAGCCAAGGGTGGTGGTAACTACTGGAGGGAGTGACCCTGTAGATGATAGAGGGGAGTGACCTCAGTAGTCTAGGATAATCTCAGTATAAGGGATAAACCCTATAGTACTGGATATGAGTGAAGCAGGAAGAAGGGATGTATTCTAAGTGCTTAGAGGAGCAACTATGAGGAGCTCCTCCTTATATACAGTACATACTGTTTGTACCTGTGTATAGTAATTCTATAAAGATGGGACAATAGTAGTCAATAGCATATAATGCTCTTATCATAGCCAATAGCAATAAAGACAATAAGAAGCATGCTATAAGTGTCAACCAATAGCATAACATGAGCAGTGGAGTATCAGTCAGCATATTAAGTCACATGACATGGATTGGTGATCCATTAGTCATATTGTATGACACTTTAGTCATACAGTGACAGTCATCATGGATAATAGAATATCCGAATAGTAAGTATGATGACCATGCATATGATTAAGATAAGATTGTTAATCATGACTGATATGGAATGTCAGATAAGATTAGATAAGATAAACACTGACAATTCCAACAAAGAGTTCATGAAAGCCTATCAACATGGGATCGTTTATCATGTGTTGCAATGGGATCAAACAATGTTTCTATCCTCGGATATTCACATATTCTGCTGACTATCCAGAAAAGTATGTGTACCACATCTACATCCATCCATTTAAAAAAATATGATTTATCCAAACAGGGTCTTGATCACATCTATCCAGAACCTCAGAACATGCCTCTGTCCACAGTGCATGACTCCTATGTCAAATATTCCTGAGGTAGGCAATAAGCAGGACATGTCTTGGCAACAGATGCTAGCTTGGATTGATGATGATAATCGATGAGGGAAAATCCTGCTCGCCTGGAGCTTAATTTACAAGAGCAATTATATTGTCAACTCTCCTTGTGTTCAAGAACTTCTTAAAGACAAGTCCCTCACGCCTATTGTTGTAAGTGTCAGTCAAGTCAAGTATTATGCACTTATGTTTACTTGGTGACTAGAATGTCTTTTCAGTCAGACTTCTTGCATTCGGCCTCAATGTTTTTACCCTACTTGTAGTTGATCTTCTGCATGAGTTTGAGCTCAGGGTCTGGAAAGCCTTTTTCATACATCTTTTACACATGCTCAACAGTCTAAAGGGGAACAAATTATGAGAACTTGATTGAAGGTGAGTTTCTTTTTTCTTTCTGTATTGATGCTGTCTATCCCCATTAATCAGTGTAACTCCTTCAGGTATCGGCAGGTTCCTACATTTGATAGAGACACATTGAATCTGACGCTTCTCAAAGAATGCATTGGAGATGAAAAGACTGGCTGCCCATGATTTTGAAGATCTTCTGTAGATATGCAACCTACTGCACTCAGGGTTTTGACTGAATTGACTTCCATAGTATGCACTTCCTGTCTTTGAAGGTTTATTCCCAAGTCCTCACAACAACGAGGTTTTGAAGCTTCTGTCTCTACTGTGTCATTGGCATGGGCTCACCAAATTGTGAATGCATACAGACAAAACTCTCCAAGTGATGGATAATGTCACCCCAGCCCTTGGTGATGCTGTGCACTCTTTTGCAGCTGATACATGTTCTACATTCTGTACTAATGAGCTTAAATGAGAAGCCAAGGCACGTCAACACCAGATGGCACGCACACATTCTCAACCTGGTTGCACAGACTCTACTGTTACACCAGCACATAGATCAAAAATGTTCAACCTCAACACTTACAAGCTTCATGCACTTGGTGACTACACATCTTCCATCAGAGTGTATGGAACAACAGATTCATACTCAACACAGCTGGTGAGCACTGCCCATCCAAGCAGGTCAAATATGTTCTGACTTTTGGCTCAGGGTGAGAGGGAGCACTGGGTTGGGAAAAGAAGATATACACACACCAGTAGTGTTTAAAAGTCCGGTTAGGTTCGGTTTTTTGACCTGAAACTTCATAACCGTGACCTAACCGGTTATGGGAAGTTCCAAATGGGGTCATAACCGAACCTTAACCATCCAAAACTGGTTATAAATGGTTATGACCAGTTACATGACCAGTTATGACCAGTTTTTGAAAAACCGGTTATTCCCGTGGGAATCCTGCTTTGTCATGTGGCACGGAATGTTCTATAGATCAATAGCTATCTACTGACCCCATAATCGAAAGATTCGACTCATAAATTACTGAGATATGATTAATTTAAAATGACATGTCAGTTCATGAGATCTAAAAATGTACCAAGAGTAAATGTAGGGCTATAAAATCAGAACAAATACTAGAAAATCCCAAAAAATAGGAGAGATAGGGGAGGTTGCTATGCACCTCCTGTAACCAGTTTTTTGCGGTTACAGATTGTTCCAGATCAGCCATAACCTTAATCATAACTGATCATAACCTTAACTGACCATAACTGATCATCAGTTACAATCAGTTATGGTTCAGTTAGGTTACAGTTATGGGAAGGTTACACAACTGGACTTTCGAACACTATCGGCACAAGACTGATCATCCATGTGGGCAGTCTCACCAACCTAAGCAAATACCTTGCCTTGATGGTTCAGATTCTTGGCACTGAAAAGGTACTCTTTAGAGCACTCAAGACCAAAGGCAACACCCCCAAGGTGAGTAGTGGACATATACCTCATTTGATGCATCCTTATCCTGTCTAGTATGGCCTCTTGTATCACTTGTCCTTTATTGGGTGCACAGACCCCAAACACAAAGGTCAAATATCATGCTTTTTGGCAAACAAGTGTTCAATTGCACCACAGATAGACTGTTATGTAGACAAGTCTTTCTTTGTTGCATTTGTAGACACCCACTGATGCACATGCTTGACTAGATAATCCCACATCTAAATTTGGAGAGGTGCTTTGAGCACAGGTTGAGGAACATCTTGTGTTTTTTGAGACAGGAGCACTGCTGACAAAGAATGTAGATGCAATTCAGTGGGTGTTGGACAGCCTTGCACTTGACAATGATGATAAGGTACAGGATGAACTGCAACAACCAGATGGAGATATCGACATGGATGATGCTGAACCTGTGCTGCCATTGATTGAAGCATTGCCACCACCAAAAAAGAGCAAACACAAGGACAAGGACAAGAAAAAGGATAAGCATAAATGCAAGGAAAAAGGCAAGGAAAAGGAAGCAGATGTAGATGAGGACAAGGAAAAGAAGAAGTGACACAGTGAGGCCATGGATGTGGATGACAGCAACAGTGAAGAGGATGAGGACAAGTGGTCAGCTAAAAAGATCAAACTCTCAAAGGAGGAGAAGAAGGTGCTCAAGAAAGCTGCCAAGGCGGCAAAAAAGGCTGAGAGAGCTGCTGCAGTGATGACAGAGGTTTGTTGTCATCTGGGCTGTGTGTATGTCTGCTGACAGTGTCCTGTTTCACTGACAGAAGGACATATCAAGTGGGAAAAAAGAAAAGAAGGAAAAAAGGGACAGAAAAAGGTATGATTGAACCCTTGTTTCTTATCTCTTTGTACCTATCTTGTTGTAAGTACCCTTGCATAACCATGCTCCACTGCTCCATCCAAGACCCTGCTCACCATATTTGGACAATTGCACTATCCATAGTTACATCAAAAGGAATCATATACCAGCTGGTATAGCCTATTGTCAACATGTGATCCAGATGTGAGTACATAAACAGTATGAATTTCAAGGATTCTCAATTCAATATGGTATGTGTCACATGCAACACCACCATCACACTTGCCAACCCTTCCACTGCTACAGTAATTATGTCCCCAATTGTTTTTTACATCTCTTTGTGAGTAACAGTACAATCATCTGAATATGTTGTCTTGAGCATGCACTTCATTTCTGCATGGTAACCTTCCCCTGTGAGTTGTCATGAATGACAAGCAAACATAATGACATCTTCCACATAATTGATAGCATAGTTTACATTTTCTCTTTCTACATTACCTGGGTTAGACTATTTTTTACACATATATGAAATTGGAAGGCTGAGGTCAAACATACTTGCCACAAACCAAGATGTGTACTTGCCATTGTAGACTTGAATCCAACAACAAATATACTAGCAACACAAAGAACATAGAGAGGTTTAAAGCAATTGATTGAAAATATGTCATAGATTTCTGTATTCTTTTTAACCTGATATCTTTCACCATAGTACATATACACAACCACCTTATTATCCTACAAGACATTCTTGCCCTTCAATGATTTTACTTGCTGATATTCTTGGCTACAAAATTTTCAACAAGTAATCATAAACAACACATTTATTACCAACAAATGAGATGTCCAGAGATCAGATTCATAATGGTCTGAGACTTTTCCTTTTCCTCCACTTGTAATGTGAATTGAGGGTAGAACTTTGTGAGTGCTTCAGTAACTCTAGCAGATGTCCCTGATGACATGTACTGCTTAGCTGCAGTTTCAATGGGATTTTGAACATTTTCCTGGTATAGGAAGAAGGAATGTTCCAAAATCAAAGCAAAATCTATAAACATTAATTATTATATGAAATGATATTATTGAAATCTGACCAATGCCACTCCTGAAAGTCTTCTTCCATGCATCTAATGAGTGTGAAATCTATATTATGTCAAGCGGTTGCCATAGATATGAAAAACAAACAAACATCTAGGTTTGAACTGGATGGCATGCTTGTCTCTGTCAAAGCCTAATTTTGCATGGGGTTAAATAATATAAAAATAGTGAATAATAAATGAATTACCTTTGATGGAGAAAACGACAGCTATGTAATCCAACTCAATTTACTCAATATAAAACAAACCAATGACATACAGCCTGTGAAACATTAAAAAATGTGAGTGAGATATAGTGATACAACCAAAAATGAGAACTCTCTCATACCTTCTCCTAAGGTATAGTGATAATGATTTAAGAGAGTTTCATGAAAATACATAATGACTTACATCCTAGTTTATTATATTAGTAACTAGAGTCATATGTGACAATAGGGACACACCAGCTATAAGTAACAAAATATAAAAAAATTTGTATTAGCATAAAAATATGAAAAGAATGAATAAATTTGATACCTGCTACAAGATATCAACTTTGGTACAATGAGAAGCATAAAAAAAATAAACATACATCCTGAGTATTCCATCATGAGTAACATTACTTTTTACAGTATAAACTACTGAACATATACCTTCTATGATAGAAAATATGAATTTGTCAAGTTCTGTAGAAGTGATTAGAAAAATACATACAAACTGAGCATAGAAATGAATGGTGATAAAGGGCAAGGATTAATGTCATTCTAAATTCCCCAAAGATAATCAGACCACTTACTTCCTACAAATGAGAGAGCAACAGGGTGGAACAGACAGGCAGAGATTAACACCATTCTAAATTCCCCAATCACAATCAAACCACTTACAGACTATGAATGAGAGAGCAACAGGGTGGAACAGACAGGCAGAGATCAGCACCATTCTCAATTCCCCAATCACAATCAGACCACTGACAAGCTATGAATGAGAGAGCAACAGGGTGGAACAGACAGCCAGAGATCAGGACCATTCCCAATTCCCCAATCACAATCAGACCACTTACTCCCTATGAATGAGAGAGCAACAGGATGGAATGGACAGGCAGAGATCAGGACCATTCTCAATTTCCCAATCACAATCAGACCACTTACAAACTATGAATGAGAGAGCAACAGGGTGGAACAGACAGGCACAGATCAGCACCATTCTCAATTCCTTAATCACAATCAGACCACTTACAACCTATGAATGAGGGAGCAATAGGGTGGAACAGACAGGCTAGGGTCAGCACCATTCTCAATTCCAATCACAATCAGACTACTTACAAGCTATGAATGAGAGAGCAACAGGATGGAACAGATAGGCAGAGATCAGCACCATTATCAATTCTCCAATCACAATCAGACTGCTTACTCGCTATGAATGAGAGAGCAAGAGGGTGGAACAGACAGGCACAGATCAGGACCATTCGCAATTCTCCAATCACACAATCAGACCACTTACAAACTATGAATAAGAGAGCAACAGGGTGGAACAGACAGGCAGAGATCAGCACCATTCTCAATTCCCCAATCATAATCAGACCACTTACTTCCTATGAATGAGAGAGCAAGAGGGTGGAACAGACAGGCACAGATCAGCACCATTCTCAATTCCCCAATTACAATCAGACCACTTACAAGCTATGAATGAGAGAGCAACAGGGTGGAACAGACAGGCACAGATCAGGACCATTCTCAATTCCCCAATCACAATCAGACCACTTACTCCCTATGAATGAGAGAGCAACAGGGTGGAACAGACAGGCAGAGATCAGCACCATTTTCAATTCCCCAATTACAATCAGACCACTTACAAGCTATGAATGAGAGAGCAACAGGATGGAACAGACAGGCACAGATCAGCACCATTCTCAATTCCCCAATCACAATCAGACCACTTACAAACTATGAATTAGAGAGCAGCAGGGTGGAACAGACAGACAGAGATCAGCACCATTCTCAATTTCCCAATCACAATCAGATCACTTACTGGCTATGAATGAGAGAGCAACAGGGTGGAACAGACAGGCAGGGTTC